>CAHIKZ030000219.1:850000-887500 GCA_903632075.3 Acanthosepion pharaonis | reverse complement strand
AAACCAAACCGAACAAAATCAAACCAGACTCTCGACAAACCAAACCAAATCAAATCAAACCAAACTTTCGACAAAAACGCGCTTTACAAAAATACACCAATGAAACCCACTCTACGAACTGATTTCTTACAAAGAATACATATTCGATTCATAGGAGGCTATCGTAAAAATGTTGTCGGCATTAAATAACCCATTGAAGTTGATATACCATAAAACAAAATAAACCAAACCAATCTAAACCAAAGAATACATATTCTATTCATACTAATCTATCCTAAAAATGTTGTCGGCATTAAATAACCCATTGAGGTTGATATGCCTTTAAACAAAATTAAACAAACCAATCTAAACCAAAGAATACATATCCTATTCGTACGAATCTATCCTAAAAATGTTGCCGGCATTAAATAACCCATTGAGGTTGATATGCCGTAACTCAAACCAATCGAAATCAAAAGGTTTTTTGCTGCACTGGATTACTTTGCTTAAACATATATTTCTTAAAAGACAGTAATTTTTTTTAATTTAGTGGAATATATTGTATTCACAATAATATTTTCATGAGTGGATGCAATTCTATGAAACTCCAGGTAGGGATAACAAAATATTATTTTGTTACAACCCCCCCCACACATATATATATATATATATATATACGCACCGAGTCGTGAGTAGCGGCTCGGACTGAGGACTTGGAGAGCCGAGTTCGAATTCCAGTCGAATATTATGGATTCGAATCCATTATATTCACTGACGTGCTAATAACCTTGGGAAAGTTATGAATCCTCTTCTCCTCCCTCCAGCCATGGGTAAATAGCAAGACAGACTGTGTTATAAAGCCTTGGATGGCAACCGGTCTAGGAGAAGTACAAATCTGAATTCAAAATCTGCGGAGGGTTGTTTGGGGACCTTATGGCACGTAGTGCACCAAGTCTCTGTATTTAACCCTTTAAAAAGTGTGGTTGATTCTGCACAAATCCTTCCCCACTATAATCAAATCATATGTGCTGGTGTCTGGACTTCGAATACGACGGGAGAGTTCACTATATATATATATATATATATATATATATATATATATATATATATATATATATATATATATATATATAAATAATGTTTTCGACGGAACATGAAAGGATTCAGGATAAAAATACTGATGTTTTCTGATTTTGGTAAATTCTGGGAAGAAGTTGGCCCGAAAACTTTTTAACGCTATGTTAAATATATATACGTTTAGATAAATAGTAAATTAAAATTATTCATGGCATTATATAATTAGTGTAACAAATAAAATACATTAAATATTCTTAAAACTCTTAGCGAGAAATTTCACGAGCGAAACAATGATTGTTTCAAAATAAAAATAGAGAGTACTAAATAAAAATAAAAGAAATTTAAACAGGTATAGCCCATTTCTCTCATCCTTTAACATCAATACACGGGAGGTTATTCGTCAGTATGAACGGATTTTATTAAAAATTAGCAGTCTGTACTTTATTCAATCAAACACACACATATATATATAAAGAATGGTTTTCCTCTACAAATTGAGTCTCAGGTTCGATCTCTGCTTGTTACTTTAACTTATATGTCTTGTATGCACAGACCGATAGACCTAATATATCGTGTTTAATAGCTTAGCCGGCCGGAAATCTGAAAGCTTTTCCAGATTAAAACCGTATTAAATTGTAATCAATAATATAATTAAATGACAAATTAATCATCTCGCACTTGGTACGTGGAAAGATTTGTGCCGCCGTTTTTTTTTTTTTACGCCACGAATAAAGCGATACTGGCAATATCCAACCGAATATCATCTGCCGCAATGTCGCATCATCAAAGACTAAACCAATACCCACATCAGGATTTCATTTTCTAGTGATGTGGCCACAGAGCCAGCAGGATCAAAAACATGACCTGTCAAAGTTTGAATGTACCTTATAGGGTCAAAATTCATCTATCAAAACGTTGGAAGACTGGGATCCATAGGTATGGCAAATTTTCTAGGATCGAACTCACTACTCACTTGATCTAGTGAGACAAGCTTGCTAACCATTACACCACTACGAGGTACCTAAAAATGATTTTCCAAGTGTAGCTCATATGTGGCGCAAGGCCGAAAGTCTTGGGCACCTAGTGAGAATCGAACTCACTACTCAGTTGTAGGCATAGTGGGGTAATTGATAGCGGCTCGGACTGAGGAATCCACTCGAATCCATTACATTCACTTAAGTGCTACTACCCTTGGGAAAGGCATCAATCATCTTCCACCCCCCCATCTATGGGTAAATAACAGGGCAGACCAGGTTCTATATCCTTGGATGGCAACTGGTCTGTCGCAGAAAGAAATGGCAACCTATTGCGGGAAAAAATTCTGCGTCGATCGCCTAAGCGTGTATCATGCATGGCACATAACTGACAGATAGATAGATAGATAGATAGATAGATAGATAGATAGATAGATAGATAGTGAATGAATTGTGATACGTTCTAATATCCTTGGGAAAGGTATGAATCCTTTTCTTCTCCCCCCAGGTATGGGTAAATAGCAGGACACACCGGAAACTATATCCTTAGATGGCAACTGGTCTACCGCAGAAAGAAATGGCAACCAACTACGGGAAAAAAATCTGCCTCGTTAGCCATGTATCGAAAGATACATGATCGCCTAAACGTGTATCACGCATGGCACATAACTAAGGTGCCCTGGTGATTTTCTAAGCGTAGCTATGATGTGGCACAAGGCTAAAAGTATGGGGCACCCAGTGAGTAACAAAATCACTATCCAGTCGTAATTGTTGAAACTAGACAAGCTTGCTATCCATTCCACCACTTCGAGGTATCCTAAGTGATTCTCTATGCGTAGCTTAGAGATGGCACGATAGAATAGGCCACCCAGTGAGGATCGAAATTAATGCTCAGTCGTAATTGTTGAAACCAGACACATTGGTATTCATCCACCACGTCGAGATACCATAAATGATTTTCTATGCGTAGCATAGAAAATCATTTATGGTAGCATATGACACAAGGTCGAAAGTATGGGGCATACATTAAGCATCGAACTCGCTACTCTGTTTTAAATGTTGTAACGAGACAAGCTTGCTAACTATTACACAGCATTGAAGTGTCACTGGGCTCCATAGCTAAGGATGTAGCCAGTGCGCTGAGGGAATCGACAACTGCATGTCCCTGACTAAGTGAGCCGCTAGAAGTTTGGTTTCAGTTTCCTGTGTAAGGAACGCATATCTCTCGATCTAAACTGGTTGATATTACTTTCATTATTTAAGAAAAAGATAGCAAATCGAACACGTCTACGCACTAAAAATGGTGTTTAGAATAATAATGTTGGGTGAAAAACTACATTAGACATCAGTACGAAGAGCTAAAAGCGGTCCCATATGTTAACAGAAAATATAACTAACAAAATCAATATATATATATATATATATATATATATATATATATATATATATATATATATATACACATATATATATATATATATATATATATATATATATATATATATATATATATATATATATATATATATATATATATATATATATATATATATATATATATATAATATTATTTATTTATTTAATAAAGTTATAACAAAATGTTATAAAACCACCACAAAAATAGCCATTTTGTTTCCAACACCCCTGATCACTTGACACCGGGGTGTTGAAACAAAATGGCAATTGTTGTGGTTTTTATAACATATTTATGTGATAAATTTTTTGTTATCGGAATTTGTTCCGTATACCAATTATATACTTGGGTATATATATATATATATATATATATATATATATATATATATATATATATATATATATATATATATATATATATATATATATATATATATATATATATATATATATATATATATATATATATATATATATATATATATATATATATAATATATATATATATATATATATATATATATATATATATATAGATAGATAGATAGATAGATACATAGATAGATAGATAGATAGATAGATGATGTAAGCAAATATATGGATATAGATCCGACAGTATGAAGAAAATATACTGAAAAACAAACAAAAATCCTAATATGCGATTATGCTGTTTTAATGTTTAATGTCAACGTCGGACGTTTCGGTCTAATAGACCATCTTCAGGACATATTCATAACACATAATTAACATAGACCATATACAATTTAACATCTGTTACCTGTTTGGATTGGTATTGCTTTTATGTCCATCGTCTTTTTCATGTTGAATTGTATATGGTCTATGTTAAGGGTTTTCTTTTTTGGACACAGAGTGTGTAGAAACTGTCCAAATGTTCTGTAATCCCGAGCGCTTTCGACTATACTTTTAGCCATTATCAAGGATGATATTTTTTCCAGTTTAATTGAATGTGTGCGTTGTGTGTATGTTTTTAGTGTTATAGAGATGTTTTATTTTCCGAACACCTTGTGGCCGTGTTCGTAGTTAATATCATTAAGTTTTTCTTTTTTTTATTATTAAGGCTTCCTTTATTTTTAATCGTTTTTACATGTGGGTCATCTTGTTGTTGTGTAGGAACCTACCACCCCTCTTGAAGATGAACTCGTCTACAAACAAGGACGTTAAATAGTGGCATGTCAAAAGACAGTGTCGGAGAAGTTCTGGGCTGAGTTAGTTATAGACTACTCAGGCGATAATCTGTACCAACTTACCAACCGAATAAACCCCTTTTTATTGTTACATGTTATTTGGCGTTTGTCTTTATTAACCCTAGATTAACATCATAACACTTGTAGCCATGGAAAACAGATGGATAGACCTAAAAACATTTCAATCTTTTATTTTTCAAACCATTCTAAACGATTGCATGAGAATTTACCTTGGATTTGTTTCAGTAAAGGTTATATGAATTTCTTGCTTTCGAACCAATCTGAAAATAAGATTAGGATTTACCTTTAATTTGATACATAAAAGCTGGGAAAAATGATTTTTTGGGATTACATGGCCCAGTGGATAATGGCACTGGCTGGTGTAATCCAAAAAGTGACTTGAGCCGAAGTGTTTTGAGTTCAATAAGCTGCCGACAAAATCTTGTAGAGTTAAGTTATTAAAAGGAATTAACTGAAACTGAGATATCCAGGAAAAGGTGTGGAAGTAGAACAATCTACCCCCGTAAACTAAATAAAGAGCTCGGTTCTGAAGAAGGCCAAAGCGCATAACAACCGAACCGTCGTGAATATGACAATAAATATTAGGAAAACAGCCTGAACAATGTAAATAATGTAACTAGTTACAACATCTCATCTACGAAATATAGACAAAAATGTTGGTGAATTTATGGTCAGAATAAATTAAAAACAATATGGTTAGATTTGGATGTTGCTTCCGAATTGCTTTGTAGTCTAATCGGTAATTCAGCTGTCATCGAAAGGAAGGATTGAAAAGACGCGAGTTGAATTATTGGAAGAGGCTTTTTCTTTATTTCCGATAGCAACTGAAAGAAATCTAGTCAAAAATGAATACTCCAAAATTCTTCGTCTAGAACTCTCGGATAATATCTCCCAGGCGTGTACAGCGATGATAAAAGATCATCCCAGACAACGGGGCCCTCTAATGGCAGCCTATCAAGCGATAAGATTATTTAGGGAAGGTTGGAGTTTATCAATTCTTATACGATGTAGGAATATAAAAATACGTCAAGAAAGCAATCATGATAACTCGATGGTGTGAGTGTAGGAGGAAGATGATGAAACTGGAGGAGAAAATGATTTAATGCCGAAGAGCCCAGAAAAACGTTAGGGACGGGGGAAGCCTGCATAAACAAATCGCACGGTGCTTGATTTTCAAGGAGATAAAATATGTTTTAATTATTTCCTTGATAAACCTTGAGGTGTGAAGTAATCTACGGAATCGTCTTCAAGTCGAAAATCCCAAGAGGATGTTCGGATAATTTGGGAGACACGCCTTCGTGTAGGAATGTAAGAGTCACTTTAAAAGTGTAATTACTTCCGGAAGAGGTATATATTTTTATACTGATTCTTAAAACTAATCATTACTCAATACAAGGCCCGAGAGCTACTCAGGGTAGAGTGGCGGTAAGATGTATGAATATAAGAAAGCAACTTCATGAGGTTATGTACGAAAAATAACGATGAACACGAGTAGAGGAGTTCAAAAGTGAAATTCGGGAAAATTATTTTTTAAATTTTTTAGTGTTGTTAACTGAGGCAAGGAATGGCTTGTTAATTTTAATGCAACGAAACTGCTTTCTTTTAATCGTCTGTGAAAACCGTTTTTACCTTAAATCAGCGTGGCTGATGCTAACCTCCAGGAGAATGATACACGGCGCATTCTAGGGCTAATATTTTCCGCTGATATGAAGTGGAATGATTAAATCGAATCAGTTAGTTGATTTGCTGTCAAGAAATTTAGTTCACTGAGCCCATCTAGACAATATTTCTCACCAGAATCTATCTTACATATTTATAAGCCATTGCTCTGAATATTGCCGCCACATTTAGTCGTGTGCTCCTGAAGTGTATTTAAAAATTCTTGATAAAGCCCGAAAAAGAATCTGCAAAGTCATTGGTCATGACCTGGGATTTTAGCTTCAGTCACTTTCTCACCAACGTAAAATAGTCTTCTATGTCTTTTCTGCAAGTACTTTCATGGTAATTGTTCTGGCGAATTTACCCCCTGATGGTATCTCGACTTTACTAACTTAAGCGCAATACTAGATTGGCGGAAAGGTCCCATCATTTTACAGTTGATTGTCTAGATGTAACCGTAAGTTCTATGCTAAGAGTTTCTTCTCTCGCACCTCTCGCTTGTGGAACTCTCTTCCGACTTCTGACTTTCCAATCAAGTTTGATCTTCAAATATTAAATTGCAGTGGCAGTCGTGTGTTTGTTTTTGTATGTGTGTATGTATGTATGTATGTGTGTGTGTGTGTGTGTGTGTGTGTGTGTGTGTGTGTGTGTGTGTGTGTGTGTGTGTGTGCAAATTATTTTCAGATATAGTGTATCTGTAAAGGAAGAAAATGAAATAGGTATTTTAACAAGACAACTGCTTTTATAAAATCCCTCGGATGATGGAACGCGTCGGCTAAGAATATTTTCTCTTATCTCTTTATTCATATATATATATATATATATATATATATATATATATATATATATATATATATATATATATATATATTTCCGTGTAACACAAGAATTGTCCAAGTTAATATAAGTTAATATATATATATATATATATATATATATATATATATATAATTAATTATTTAAAAAATTATAACATAAATATGTTATAAAATCACTACAAAATAGCCATTTTGTTTCAACACTTCTGGTGTCTTATCAAGTGATGGTGTTCAACATAATCACTTTTGAAACATGAGAACTCTTATGTAGCGATGGAATCATATTTTAAATAAATAATTGTATAAATATATATATATATATATATATATATATATATATATATATATTTTTTCCTAGATGTTATATTTAGTAGACATATGTGCAGGAGTTTACATATTTTAAAACAATGCCAACTTTTACCGAGTTACGTTTTTCTGGGAAAGCGCAATTTCGAACTATTCCATCAACATAGTTCCAAACTGCGCTCTCCTTAGAAAAGCACGGCATAATCCGACAAAGTGGTTAAAATTCCGGCCTACTCTGTTCGTTTTAACACTGATGTCTTTACAAACTTCATATTTTTCCCGATATCCCCAACCCCTGGATGGAAACCAGTCTACACCAAGAAAAACTCTGAATTCTGAACATTTGAGAAGGTGACGGGAGACCACTACACGATAGTTGTCTAGAAGGCATGACAGTTCACAGCTAATAAATGAAAATTATTCTCCAGGGAGTCATGATTGCCTACGCTCTGATTGGATGCGGCACTTAAAAAGTGTCATAGAATGATGAAAACAGAAGGTAACCATTGGTGAACCCATTGTTCAACCCAACAGTTAATAGCAACAATGAAATAATACCAGCAGATTGGAATAAGGTAAGATTATTTGTGTAAAATAATGAGAAATAATTGAAGGCTTGGGAAAAAAATAAAATTTAAGCATCAACAGCCACACTGAAATACGGTGACACTCACAAGTCCAATAGAAATAGAGAAAAAACGAGCAGGATGTGGCTATGTTTTATCCCTTGTCGCCCGTTTTCAAAGAATCATGCTTGAAAGGCTGCTGCCCAAATAATTCATTAATATATATATATATATATATATATATATATATATATATATATATATATATATATATATATGCGTTATTTTATAGATACAAATATTTAATTAAATGTTCTGTTTATAATAAACAGTATTAACAACATTTACCTTACTGAATATCCAATAAATTTCATAGAAATATACGTCCACCGACAGGAATCGAACCTGTATCCTACATGGTCATGTAGCCTGATGTGCGATACCATTTAGCCACAGAGGAAGCGTCTGGTCTGGTTGTCTGGTTATATATTATATATTATATATATATATATATATATATATATATATATATATATATATATATATATATATATATATATATATATATATATATATATATATTCTGAAATGGACAAAGTCGACAATTATTTTAAGACATTTTTATGTTTTTACATTTGATACGCCATGAGCAGATTTTAATGTACCTGAGAGATTCATTGATTGAAGTTTAAATACAGTAAATTGACCTTGCTAACCGAACGCTCCTCTGTGGCCAAATCGGTTAAAGACACGTCAAGCTATATGACGGTTCCATATAGTGTACAGGTTCGAATCCTGTCGGAGGACGAAAATTTTCTGTGAAAATTTCTCGGACATTCAGCCCGGTAAATGTTGATTAATACTGTTTATTATAAAGCAGAGCATTTACTTAAATATTTATATCTATAAAAAGAATGTATAAACATAAAAATGTCTTAAAATACATACTTAAAAAAGAGCATTGTTAGTGGAAATAGCAGACGTTTTGATGATGGTAGCCAAGAGAGCAAGAGTTTTCATCTAGTTTAAAGCAAGTACAGATGGGTAACATAATAAATGATAATAAAAAGGCGTTTTGTCATTCGTTTTTAATTGCAGGTTCCAACCCGGGGAGATTAGCGGAAAGAAAATGGCAGCAGATGGCGGCAAATATTAGAAACTCGATGTACTACACGGCGTTCAAAATGGGCCGCCTTTGACGAATTATCTTTTAAACAAGCATATAACATTCCCCTACATATAATAGGGATGACTCCATGACACACACACACACACACACACACACACACACACACACATATATATATATATATATATATATATATATATATATATATATATATATATATATGAAATGGACAAAATCCGACAATTATTTTAAAACATTTTTATGTTTATACATTCTTTTTATAGATACAAATATTTAAGTAAATGGTCTGTTTTATAATGAACAGTATTAATAATTTCCAGTGGTTCTTAAGACAAATAAAGTCAAGATACCTAAATGTCTTACCTGAAATCATGGAAAAAAGAAACTCAATTGGTTTAGTCTTTTTTTTAGATATTAAACATGTTGTATAATTATACTTTAACACGAGTTCAACATCTGTATATATTTCTGAGATGAGGTACACTATTTACATTATTCGGACTATCCTCATCTTTGTCGCCATATTTATTACAATGTTTCTGGCCTTCAGTACCTGTCTATATCTCTGAGATGAGGTATTATGTACACTATTTACATTATTCGGACTATTGTCCTCATCGTTTCTACTGGGGTAGACTGTTCTAGTTCCACGTGCCATATTTAATGGATGTCATAAGTTATCTCCTGTTAATTTCCCTCTGAGAGTTCTCTACTGCCTTAACCGTGTATTGAATTCACACTATTTAGGTCCTGTCACTGGATCTAACTAACGCCTTTATCCTCTGTGCCATGTGTCCTTGCATGAATTTCTGGGTATTATAAACCTAATGTCTTCAGTATCATTTTACCAGTGCTCATATTGCAATTTTTGCTGTTTTCATTCCATATATATATCAGAAGAAGAAATATAGTTTTAAGTTGTGGTATATTTATGGGATAAAATGCTCAATATCAGAGGTAGAGCGTATGTAAATATAAATATAAGTGATTTTATATATATATATATATATATATATATATATATATTAATGCGTATTTCATTAAATAATATAGACAAATTTTGTCTATTTATTTTAAGTAAGTTCCTTTCATATTGTATGATAAGCTTAATAACATTATCATTAAAAGACGAAAGAAAATCACCATATTGATACATATTTAAATCCAATCTAAGCTTTCGGCTTACTCAAGGCATTATCAAGATGACAATTTCAATAAATCGAAAAATACACGGACGAAGCAACAATGATAGTCCGCCCTTGTTGCATGAAAATTTACAAGTAACGACAAACTCGTATATACGAGACGCGGAAGCGAAAATCGCGTCACAGCTCGTGCCGTCATATATATATATACATTATATATATATATATATATATAATTAAAAGATAGAACAGTCAATTTTTTAATCCAGAGTGATTTAGTATTTATTTTAAAAAACAGTACTAGATACACATACCCAGTAGAGCATAGTATTATAATTAGGTTTTAAAATATGTATTTATCGCGGCACAGAAATGACTATATTTCGATACCAAAACCTAAAACTTAAATTAATCTTTGAGGTTCCATTTTCAAGCAATGCTGAATAACCTTTGGAAAGTTATATGGATTTATTACTAGTGATGGCGACGTTATGCCTCCATTCATCTTACCACAGGGCATCAGCCTAAAAAAGAGGTCTACATCAAGTGGCTTGAGGAGGTAGTGTAGTCCTTGGTCTAGAGGGTGGCTGCTGGAAGAGCCTATGTCAGGCAACATGCCACACAAGCAGGGGTACACTGATGGCTTTCAGATAATTTCTGAAACTTGATCACCCCTTACATCTGTCCAACTAACTCCCGAAACTGTAACGCCCTTGATTATTATGTGGACAAAAAGAAGACAAAAAATCCTTCTAACACAAAAGATGAACTGAAGGCAAGGATTATGGCAGCATTTACCAACTTAAACAAGGAGGCCATCCAGAAGAGTTGCGGGAGATTCCGAAGTTGTCTGGCGGTCAGGACGATTTTATTGAATAAATTTACACTAGTATTTCAAGATAATTTTGTATAAGTTTGGTAAATATATCACTTAAAATGAGATGTCAGTGTTATTTTCATTTTTGCGTAATTTACACGACAATTTATCCCCCGCATACTGTATATATATATATATATATATATATATATATATATATATATATATATATATATAAAAGGCAGGATGTGTGTGTGTATGAGTAACGAATGC
Organism: Acanthosepion pharaonis; assembly: GCA_903632075.3. Taxonomy (NCBI): domain Eukaryota; kingdom Metazoa; phylum Mollusca; class Cephalopoda; order Sepiida; family Sepiidae; genus Acanthosepion; species Acanthosepion pharaonis. The sequence continues at coordinate 876,094 of CAHIKZ030000219.1, read as the reverse complement.
ACGGCCGCAATTTTCGACGGATTTGCACCAAAATCTACATGCACAATGCTCTTAGCGGAAAGACCGAGACCGACTTTGCATTTCCCAACTCCCATCGATAGTGGAAATAATCGATCTTTTCATGCTTCTACGGCAGTTTTCATGTAGTTTGCAGCCATGTTGAGTGAGAGCCAATAGCTCGCTGCCACGAATAGGCAGGAAGATTTTATTGGCTAGCGTGAGAGCCAACAGCTGACTGACACGAATGTTAACTAGCATGCTAGCATGCAAAAAAAAATCGATAGCTGCATTTGTCACAAGTGGGAAAAATTTAAATCTGCATGGCACTTTACTTAATTGGCTCATTCGCTTGCTTAAACTCAACGTTGATTCTGATTCCGCAGAACTGGGTTGGGTGTGAAAAAGTATTTGTTGTTAACATTCTTTTTTCATTCGGTTTTTCCAGTTACGAGTCCTTTTTTTAAAGCTGATCGTTTTGTGTTCATTTTATTTAGTTCATTTTTTGTAACAGATTTAATGTTTAGTATAGAGCTTAGAAAAAATTCGCAGTGTGAGATAGGCAAGAAGTAAGGCCAATAGCAACATCAGCACGGCAAAGGACACTCCTTTAAAGGCAAGAAAGGGCAAAAATATTTTAAGTCAAGTGATAGCGATTGTTGTATGAGTCGTACGATTTTTGAATCAAGCACAGGCAACGCCGGGCCATGCTGCTACTCTCTCTCTATATATATATATATATATATATATATATATATATATATATATATATATAGATATATGTATATATATTCGTATTGTGGATAATATAATCGATGGTGTGTCTATCTGGATCAAGAGAATGTTTTGTAGCTGTCTCCTCAAATAGCAACAAGACGGGATGAAATGAGTTGAAATTGAAAAGGAAATTGTGAAGAGCCGTAAATAGTAACCATGAATAATAAATGTAATTATGGGACGGAAATCTCTTTTTTGAAATAAGAAAGAAGGTCACGAAAATAAACTTCAAAGCCTCTTTTTTTCTGAATACGTTTTCCCGCCTTCTGCACTAAAGGGATAAGACCATTTCGATATAATGATGGAGTTTCAGCTGAAGGAACGAAGGAGGAAAAAAAGAGTTCGAGGAAGACACCGAATATATATATATATATATATATATATATATATATTATATATATATATATATATATATATATATATATATATATATATATATATATTGTTATAGGTCCTCCCTTTTTCATATAAGTGGACTCTACCAGTGTTACTTGGAGTGCTGCTGAGAGAGAGAGAGAGAATATACGAACGGAGATAGTGTGAGATAACCTCTTGTAGAAGTCAGTTACAAGCACGTAGACTCTAAGGAAGTCCTACTTCGAGTCTGTATATATCTATCTGTATTTGCTACTAACCGTGTTCCTGGACTTACTAACAGTATTACTCTTTGTATGATTGTGTAAATACATTTTATTTCTTATATTTAATTATTGCGTTTTTCGTTCCTTGGATACCTAATTCATCTCGGAATCCACAGCATATATATATATATATATATATGTTGATAATATTAGTGGTTACTATATATATATATATATATATAGATAGATAGATAGATAGATATAGATATATAAATTCCCAAAACGATAGAATCCAGGCCAGAGTAAGAATATAATATAAAAGCCTCAAACACTAATATTCCATGGTTATAATTTATTACACTGGAATCGTAATCACGATCCAATTCATCAAACCTACAAAATTAAATTTTTTTGACTTTCTAGGTCTGATGAATTGGATCGTGATTCATTCTGTTCATTATCTATCTATCTATCTATCTATCTATCTATCTATCTATCTAGCTAGCTAGCTAGCTAGCTAGCTATCTTTCCCATTCTCTTCATCATATAATCTACTTATCTATTTCATTCTGTTCATTATCTATCTATCTATCTATCTATTTTTTTTCTAATTTGTATATCTGATGAATTGGTCTCGTGATTACGATTCCAATGTAATAACCATGGAATATTAGCGTTTCGGCCTTTTATATTATTGTTGAAGCTTAAATAAGCATGGAATAATACAACACAAAATGTACGTTAACAAAATGTATTGAAACAAAGAATAGGTACACAATATTTACAGTTAGTTTGGTATATTCTTGGGAAGACTGTTCCTGCATAATGGGTTGACTAAATCGCAGTCGGGCAGAGTCTCTGGATTCAATTTCTTAATCTCTACTATCTTCCCCTGTCTTCCGGTACCAACCCATATTTATATGGTCGGTAGTCCGCTTATGTAAATTAGGTGTATCATACACAACAATTATATATATATATATATATATATATATATATATATATATATATATATATATATATATATATATATATATATATATATCATGCTAGATACATGAAGCAAAAACAATGGCAAAATTATAGAAATTTTGTTTTACCTTTTTCTGATTCATTTCTCTTTGAAGTTTTTTTTAAAATAAATTTTTCACCATTTATTTCTTAAATTCTCTTTTTTCTTCTTTATTCTAAATATTGCTTCCTTTCTTTCTTTTTTCGCAGCTTGAGGCCAAAACATATTGAAACACCGGTTGCCATAAGATTACTGAAGTTAAGCAACGTCAAGCCTAGTCACTATCTAGATGGGTGACCGCTTAGGAATACCATGTTTCTGTAATCCTAGATGTACGAGTGGTATAATAGATAATGGCTCGAAATTGTTAATCGGAGATCCGAGTTCGAATTCCAGTTGGCTTCATTACATTCACTTATGCGCAAAATAACCTTGGGAAAGGTATGGATCCGCATCTTCACCCCCAGCTATGGGTTAATTAACACTAAAACATTTAGCGCATTGCCAATACATATATATATATATATGAAGAAAAATATACGGAAAAAAACAAACAAAAATCCTTATATACAATTATGCTGTTTCAATGTCTAATAAACCATCTTCAGGACATATTCATAAAATATAATTAACATTATCAATTCAACATGACAAAGACGATGTACATAAGAACAAGACTTATCCAAACAGATAACTGAAAGTTTTATAAGATCAGCGCCCCGTTTAAAACATGGTCACGTTGTCATCACGTGGGCCACGCTGTGAAAACAGCATCATTGTATATAAGGATTTTTGTTTGTTTTTTCCGTATATTTTCTTCATACTGTCGGATCTATATCCATATATTTGCTTGCATATATATATATATATATATATATATATATATATATATATATATATATATATATATATAAAATGATAGAAATTATTAGGAGGATTTAATAATTATAATTAAGTAATTCATCGCCATACCAACTGTACCAACGGGCCTCGGTGACGAAGAAGTAGCACATCAGACTCAATATAGCGTTTGCTTGATAACCTAACTGTCCAGGTTTCAATTCTCGGTAACGGATGCGCACTGCTTAAACGGCCGTCCAGTGATTTCTGCATTCTGTTGAGGTTTCTTTCAGACTCGATGAATTAATTAATTACTTGATATAACAATGACACCCTTGCTCTAGTATATAAACTCGTGCAATAAAATAATTCCTACATTTTCCTTGATAATGTGCATCAGAAGATGAAACGCGTCGTTTATAGTTTTCATCTTGTCTTTTATTCATATATATATATATATATATATATATATATATATATATATATATATATATATATATATATATATATTGATCCCACAACCCATATACAGTAGGGGAAACAAATATTCGTACACATAAATATTTTTTATTTTATTGCATTTCAACTAATACTTTTCATATAATTAACTTTACACAGAAGCATAATAACTAAATATTCATAGAAAATAGAAAAAAAATGATTTAATAGAAATAAATCCCATTTATCCATTTTAATGAGTGAAAAATGAATTCGTACAATCTTTATTTAATACTTTGCAGAATAGCCATTATTCACTTCTACAGCAACCAACCTCTTCCTGTAGTTCTCAATTAATGATTTGCAAATTATAGCTGGTATTTTCTTCCATTTTTGCATATGGTCTTCATATCCGGGATGTTTGTTGAATCTCTCGACTGGATTTGAATTTTCAAATCACGCCACAGTTTCTCAAATGGTTTCAAATATAGGAACTGACTTAGCCATTTCAGCATATTCATATTATTTTCAGCCAGCCATTTCGTCTTTGATTTTGCATTGTGCTTAGGATCATTAATTTATTGGAAGGCCCAATCTGGAAGAAGTTCAAGATTTTCAACCGAAATCATTAAATTTTCTTCCAAAATATTTTGATATGCTGCGGCATTCATTCTACCGTCTATTACTGATATGTTGCCAGTACCTTTTGCAGAAAAAACATCCCCAAACCATGATGCTGCCACCGCAAAATTTCACTGTTGCAATTGTGTTCTTTTTTTTGAAGGTATCACTATCTTTCCTGCAGACATGATTGCTAGAATTCTGTCCAAACAACTCAGTCTTAGTTTCGTCTGTCCATAATACACTTTCGCAATTTCCTTATATTCACGAACGAATTTCAACCTGTCTTTTCAATAGCAATGGATTTTTCCGAGAGGAGCGTGACTTTCGATTGTTCCTATGAATTTCATTGCTTATTGTCTGTTCAATGAAACAGATTCCTTATGAAAGGAAACCATCCTGCAACTCTTGACGAGTAAACATTGGATTTTGTTTAATTTGACGCATTAATTTCCTCGAAGATCTTGAAGAAATCTTCCGTGCAGCACTAGTTCTTCTTTGGTTTTCAACAGTTTTGAATTTTTATAACTTGCAATAAATGAATTAATGGTAATCAATGGAATATTCAGGTTGTCTGAGATTTTCTGTTAACTTTTACCTTCTTTCCAGATTTTTAACAATCAGTTTTTTAGCGAATTTTTTAATTCTTTACCTCTTGTCATGATGATAACCTTCTTGCACGAATATCAATTACAGAATGTACTGATTATATTTTAGGCTAAAAATAACTACTGATAACATATTGGAATATTCTAGAATACTCCACTTGAATAATCTAGGGTATTAAACCAATTTCAAAGTTTTCATATCTGGAATTTGCATTGTATGAATACTTTTTCCACCCATTAAAATGTATAAATGGGATTTATTTCTACTAAATCATTTTTATTTGTTTTTTATGCATATTTAGTTATTTCATTAGTTGAAAATACAATAAAATAAAAAATTGTATGTGCACGAATATTTGTTTCGCTCCACTATATATATATATATATATATGTTGTATTTTAATGATGGAAAACGAAGATATTATCCCATGTAATATAATCTTAGTTCGTCCAGAAAATATGACTTTGCAAAATGGCGATAATAGAATCTTGTGATAAACAGGATACATGATTCTTTTCTTATCTATTCCTTTACCAAATCAAGATCAGTGCCAAATGCCATTTCATACTTATCTATAAGTACTTACAGACCTTACTTCCATAACCCCTGTTTTACACAGATGCACACAGAAACATACATACACACACTCACACACATAATCAGTCTACAAATGCACTTTTAAAATCAACGTGATTATACGAAACTGTCAAACTGCTTTCTAATTTCGGTCCATCGTATCCTCAGCATCTTTCTGTAGAAATATCATCTGCCTTTTCCTGATGTTAAGTATAAGTTTCCTTTTTGTTTGCATTTTCTCTAAAATTTTATTGTTGCCCACATGTTCGGTCCATGGTATCCTCGGCATCCTTCTGTAGAAATATCAACTCTCTCTTCCTGATGTTAAGTATAAGTTTCCTTTTTGTTTCCATTTTCTCGAAAATCTCGTTGTTGCTCACATGGTCGGTCTATGGTATCCTCAGCATCCTTCTGTAGAAATTTGACCTATCTTTTTCTGATGTTAAGTATAAGCTTCTTTTTGTTTTCATTTTCTCTAGAACTTTGTCTTTTCTCAGATATTCGGCCCATGGTATCCTCAGCATCCTTCTGTAGAAATTTCAATTGTCTCTTCCTGATGTTATGTATAAGCTTCCTTCTTGTTTTCATTTTCTCTAAAACTTACTTTTGCTTAAATGATCGTCCATGGTGTCCTTTGCATCTTCTCTTACTTCAAGTCTCTTCTTCACCTTTGAGGGGATTGTCCAGAATTCACTGATATACATGCGGACAAATATCACGTAACAGCCCAGTTCACTTTTCTTTGTTTTCAACTGTTGAAGCTTGGATAAGCATGGAATAATAATAATAATAATACAACACAAAATGTACGTAAACAAAATGTATTGAAACAAGAAAAAGGTACACAATATTTACAGTTAGTTTTGGTATATTCTTGGGAAGACTGTTCCTGTAGAATGGGTTGACTTAATCGCAGTCAGGCAGAGTCTCTGGATTGCATCTCGTCTTACTTCCTCCATCGTCTTCCCGGTACCAACCCATATTTATATGGTCGGTACTCCACTATGTAAATTAGGTGGATCGTACCACAACATCAACGAAGAATCTAAATTCATATTCTAGCCTACTGGACATAGCTTAACCAAAAGAATATCCCAAGAATTATAAAGAGACGAAAAATAACTCACTGCTAAATTCAAAGAGTTTTCAAAGCTTCTTCTTCGGATTTTAGATCGCTTATCCTTTGAATTTAGCTCAACTTTCGTTTCATCGGAGAAGAGAACATTTAGTCAAAAAAATCAAGTGAGTCACTTTTATCGAACAGCATTGTATCTTTTTGCTTTCCTGTCTTCTACAATATTCAAAAAATTAAACGCAATGTCAATCACTATCTCTACTTGAACACTAATCATTTTTTTGTCTTTCCTGTTTCGTCCCTTTTTGCATTCTATTCTTTTCAGTCAGTTATGTGCCATGCGTGAGGCACGATTAGCCGTGTATTTCGATACATAATTGATGAGGTAGATTTTTTCCCCGCAGTAGGTTGCCGTTTCCTTCTGCGATAGACTAGTTGCCATCCAAGACTATAGAACCGGGCCTGTCTTGCTATTTACCTGGAGAGAGAAGAGGATCCATACCTTCCCCAAGGATATTAGCACATAATTAAATGTAATAGATTCGACTGGAATTCGAACTCGGTTCTCCGAATCTTCAATCCGATCCTCTACCCACAATTCCACCGTACCTTTATTCCTTTATTTAGTTGAAATGATTAAAAGAAAACGCAGTGATATGGAAGTTCACCTTGGCAATGTTTTTCAACATTTTTTTATCTCACAATACACTTGAACCTATATCGAAACTTCTGCAGTACACATGATTGATTGATTTTTCTGTTTAACGGCATATCGTAAACTTATGGGTCATTTCATGCCGAAGATTAATTTTCTTGGGAGCCTTGAAGAAATAAAATATGATACATGTTATTCTGTTTTCACAGTTGAATACATGGTAGATGATACTCCGCTTTTGTTTAATATACATGTTTGTGTGGACATAATTACTAGAGGCAGTGACATGTGTGTTTTATGTTGTAGATTTGTTGAACTTATATTTTGGAATTGTCGGACATTATATGCATTAATGTCATGAAATAGTTATTTCATGTTATTTTTTGGGTTGATTTGGTTTAGTGGCATGTCAATACTTCTATGGTTTATTTAATGCTGAAATGTAAATATTTTGAACAAAACTCTATGGCTTCAATATATTTTCAACGCAATTTGTTTGCCTTCACCTCTAGATAAAATGTATTGTCCTTTAGTGTACTATAAATAGTTTAACAAACCGAATATCTAAGAAATTATAAACAGACGAAAGATGATATCATGAAATCTTTCCAGACGAGAATATTCCACCAGACACCATGATCGATTGGCTGATTGCTTGATTTAAATTGTTTAATGGCATATGAAATCTTTCATGGTTCATTTAATGACAAAATTTAATTTTTTTTTTTTTGGGTTGGGTAGCTTTGAAGTAATAAAAAACGATATGTTATTCTGTTTTCACAATTGAATACATGGTACATGATACTCAGCTTTTGTGCATATACATATTTGTGTGGACATAATTACTAGAGACGGTCATATGTGTGTTTAATGTTAAAGTTATATTTTGGAATACAGTTTGATTTCTTTAAGAAATTGTAGGATATTATGTGGATTAATTTTATGAAAGACTTCTTTCCTGTTGCTTGCTTGATTGATTTTGTGTAGCGGAATATCAAATCTATTAGTTATTTCTTGCCAAAATCTAAATATTTTGAACCAAATTTTATGGCTTCAGCTAAATATATTTTGAACGCAATTGTCTGCCTTCAACTCTAGATAAAATGTATTGTTCATTAGTTTAACAAATCGAATATCTAAGAAATTATAAACAGACGAAAGATGACATCATAAAAAGTTTCCAGACAAGGATATCCCACCAGGCACCATGATCGATCGATTCATTGATTTATTTGTTTAACGGCACATCAACGCATTATGGGTCATTTAATACCGAAATTTAATTTTCTTGGTAGCTTTGAAGTCATTAAAATATGATATTCGCTTCCTTTTTCCAATTGAATACCTGATAAATGATGTTCAGCTTTTGTGCATATACATGTTTGTGTAAACATAATTACTAGAGAAGGTTTAGGCTGGCTACTGCAAGTCCTCGAATAAGAACAATTTTAAATTAAGCACACCAAATACAAACTCCCCCTCCCCAGGACAAAGAACAATGTTTTGCTTCTTTATTAAGACTCTCGAATACACAGGCCGGTAGACATTGACATATGTTTAAAAAACAGTGATGTCTACTTTCGTATAGAGGAATCGGAGACCCGAGGTCGAATTCCATTCGAATCCATTACATACACTTACGTGCTAATACACTTGGGAATGGTATGAATCCTCTTCTTCTCCCCCCATCTATGGGTAAATAGCAGGACAGACCGTGTTCTGTAGACTTGGATGGCAACTGGTCTACCACAGAAAGAAATGGCAACCTACTGCGGAAAAAATATGCCTGGTCAGTCATGTATCGAAAGATACATGATCGCCTAAGCGTGTATCACCCTTGACACATAACTGACTGACCGATGTCTACTCAAAGATGCGTTTGATATAATGTCAAAGTAAAAACATATAATCATGGATTCCATAAAAAAATTAATTCGTTTTTTAGAATATACACAGGGTTATTCGGAAAGAATGAACTGATTTCATTACACAATAGAAAACTCCATCCAAGTCACAAGTATTCTACTCACAATCACCTTATATTTCCTGTTTTACAAGTGTTCAATGTGGCCACCACCTTCATCACGGGCAACATTAATGCGGTCAGAGAATTCCTCCCAGACGCGTATCAGCATATCACGATCCTCTGTATTGATCACTGTTGTTATTCGATGTTTAGGGTCATCAGGTTAGTGGGTAGCGGTGGAACATAAACGCGATCTTTTACTTATCCCCACAAGAAAAAATCCCACACGGTGAGATCTAGGGATCTCGTAGGCCAAGCATAAAGAGCAAGGTTTTGATAAGTGTCTGAACGAGTCATAGTCTGTAAGGTTTCAAATGTAGACGTCTTAGCACACGTCAGATAGTGGATTGAGAGATCGCAAGCTCACTCAATGTTCTTAGCAGAGGGTGGATTAATGTCGAATTGCCTTCGAAAATCACTCTTCACCATGACAACCATATTTGTTTTCGCAAACTCGAGAACACAGAAGGCCCTTTCGAAGAGAGAGAGAGAGAGAGAGAGAGAGAGAGAGAGAGAGAGAGAGAGGATTACGTCTTTACTTACTGTTGTGGTAGGATCCACCTAATTTGCATAGTGAAGTACCGACCATATAAATATGGTTGGTACCGGGAAGACGAGGGAAGGAATCAAGAGATTCAATCCAGAGACTCTGCCGACTAAGTCAACACATTCTCCAGGAACGGTCTTCCCAAGAATATACAAAAGACTATATGTAAATATTGTGCACACTTTCTTGTTTCAATACATTTTGTTCTAAGTACATTTTGTGTTGTATTATTATTCCATGCATTAGTCAAGTTTCAACACTTACAGAGACTTGTACATATACTTTCTACTAACCCGCATTCCTAGACTACTAATCTTCACTTCAAGTCTGTATTCTTACGTTTAATACCCTTATTTTTCTATGTCAATTACTGGCGTTGTTTCTTTATTTGTGCAGGATTCCATTCACGGAATCCACACCAGGTAAATAAGAAGAGTTGAGAAGAGAAAGAAAAATATCTAAAAAAAAAGATTTCTCGATAATGATGATATAAGCGGCAGGTTCGCTTCTAACATGAAAAAAAAAACAAATGAGTCGATTTTGTTGTAAAATAAAGCAAGAGTGCGTTGAGATTGAAAGAAACACCTAAGCGAGTACCAAGAAACAACAAGGTAAGTGGCAAAGATGTAAAAGAGACGGGAAGAAACAAAACAACACTGCCTCCGAAACGACAGCACGGCGGGCTGCACGCCACTTTACGAAGAATATGCGCCAAGGGACAATCTTCACATGCCACCGAGGCTCGCTAACTGCGGGTTTTCCCGTCACTTTTATTGACAGGAGATCGTTGACCAAAACAAGGATCTGGATATGCGGCAGAGACGCACGTATCTGGACATGCCATGTTGTTGCTGAATGGGAAAACGTGGATGTTACTGGGTTGGACGTAGACATGTCCGTATATGGCTCGGGCTTTCATTTTTATGGAGGGGTCTGTACTGACGCGTGTTCGCCACGGATTTGTAGAGAGAATTAATTGTCGCTAAATCGAAACTAATTTGAATCCATGCACTGAAGAATTGTAGACCAGTAGCCATTATATTTACGAATGAAAACAGACATATTGGAAAAATAAATCACTCATCGGTTAAAAAAGAATGAAAAGCGATCAAAGATTGGGGGTTTTTTGGTTTGTTTTTTTTTAGCCATAGATTTAATAGATTGATAACGAAAATAATTTGAAGGTCTGTGAAAAAAGGATCGATACCAACCTTTCAATTTCTTTTGTTTCATTTTGGAAAAGAGTAACTTTAAAGTACTATTGAAAATATTTGACTCATGAAAGGGGTAAAAAAAAATTTTCTGATACAGCAAACAACATTAAAAACAATAAATATTCCCTTATAAAAAATAAATAAAATATCCCAATATCGATCTAGCTCAAAAGAAATTAATTGATATTAAAGAAAACACTCTCCATTATTTGTCAAAATCAGCTTAGGCTGGCACAAGGCCATGTCATATATTTTGGATATTTTTCGCTATAACCATATAAAAGAGACTGAACTGTTACGTAATATCAGTCCTATATGGCAGTGAATGCGTGCCTATATACCGTATATCGTATTGTGTGAAGAGCCAGTTACTTATAACTCTCCTCTGCATAAGAACATTTATAAATGATATACGCACACATATAATAAGTTCTACCGGTATACAAATCGAAAGTCTTACTAACGAAAATTAACCTCCCCTTCTCCTCACTACAAAGAATAATGCTTTGTGATTACTCTTCGGTGTCTAATAAAAGCGAGGGTGAATATTGGGGGTTTAGATTATTTTTTCAATATGCAATAAAATGCGGTGTCTGAGTAAAATTTGAGTCGGAATATCATTTAAAGTTTCAAAAATTTAGAATCTAATTGTTTTATGAAAACAACGAGAAAACTGATAAGAATTAACATAAGATTGCTGTATTTTTCGGCTTACAAGACGCTGCGGCTTTGAAAGATATTTGTAAGAAATAAAAGGTCATTCTCATCCAACAACACATTCACCATACATCCCTTACATATTGTCGCTATGTATTGTTTACATTAATCACTCATCCGATTTTGTTTGTAAGGCAATGACATAGTTGTCAAGAGCAGAAAGGCTCCTGCTGCTGCTATAGTAAACAGGACATGTTTAAGCTTGTGGCTCGGCTCCAGGAAGGTCTTGGAAATACTTGTAACAGTTAAGTACTGAGGTACATCATATAAAAGGCTGAATTAGATAGATAGCTAATATTATAGTGTAATGACTCAACATACAAATCCACGTCCCTGTCAGTCAAGCCAATTAGGTGACCGTCCTAGCTTCCTTCAGCTTGGGCGTTGCCTTATATTCGTCTTGGAAAAGGCACACGTATTTTTCAATGTATTCTTTAGGGAAAAAAGTGCGTCTTGTAAACCGGTATATAGGCACACATTCACTGCCATATAGGGGGACTGATATTGCATAAAAATTTAGTACTCCTTTCTTTGTTTCTGTTGCTTCAAGGCTCTTCTTCATCTGTGAGTTGATTGGCCAGCATTCACTGCCATATAAGAGGACTGATATTACGTAACAATACAGTCTCTTTTTTTGTTTCTGTTGCTTCAAGTCTCTTCTTCATCTGTGAAAAGATTGTCCAGCATTCCCTGCCATATAGGAGGACTGATATTACATAACAGTTCAGTGATCTTTCCTTTCTGTTGCTACAAGTCTCTTCTTTATCTGTGATGAGATTGTCCAGCATTCACTGCCATATAGGAGGACTGATATTACATAACAGTTCAATATGCTTTTCTTTGTTTCTGTTGCTTTAAGGCTCTCCTTCATCTGTGAAAAGATTGTCCAGCATTCACTGCCATATAGGAGGACTGATATTACATAACAGTTCAGTACTTCTTTCTTTGTTTCTGTTGCTTCATGTCTCTTCTTCATCTGTGAGGAGATTGTCCAGCATTCACTGCCATATAGGAGGACTGATATTATATAACAGTTCAGTACTCTTTTCTTTGTTTCTCTTGCTTCAAGTCTCTTCTTCATCTGTGAGGAGATTGTCCAGCATTCACTGCCATATAGGAGGACTGATATTACATAACAGTTCAGTACTCTTTTCTTTGTTTCTCTTGCTTCAAGTCTCTTCTTCATCTGTGAGGAGATTGTCCAGCATTCACTGCCATATAGGAGGACTGATATTACATAACAGTTCAGTACTCTTTTCTTTGTTTCTCTTGCTTCAAGTCTCTTCTTCATCTGTGAGGAGATTGTCCAGTATTCACTGCCATATAGGAAGACTGATATTACATAACAGTTCAGTACTCCTTTCTTTGTTTCTGTTTCTTCAAGTCTCTTCTTCATCTGTGAGGAGATTGTCCAGCATTCACTGCCATATAGGAGGACTGATATTATATAACAGTTCAGTACTCTTTTCTTTGTTTCTCTTGCTTCAAGTCTCTTCTTCATCTGTGAGGAGATTGTCCAGCATTCACTGCCATATAGGAGGACTGATATTACATAACAGTTCAGTACTCTTTTCTTTGTTTCTCTTGCTTCAAGTCTCTTCTTCATCTGTGAGAGATTGTCCAGCATTCACTGCCATATAGGAGGACTGATGTTATATAACATTTCAGTACTCTTTTCTTTTGTTTCTCTTGCTTCAAGTCTTCTTCATCTGTGAGGAGATTGTCCAGCATTCACTGCCATATAGGAGGACTGATATTACATAACAGTTCAGTACTCTTTTCTTTGTTTCTCTTGCTTCAAGTCTCTTCTTCATCTGTGAGGAGATTGTCCAGCATTCACTGCCATATAGGAGGACTGATATTATATAACAGTTCAGTACTCTTTTCTTTGTTTCTCTTGCTTCATGTCTCTTCTTCATCTGTGAGGAGATTGTCCAGCATTCACTGCCATATAGGAGGACTGATATTACATAACAGTTCAGTACTCTTTTCTTTGTTTCTCTTGCTTCAAGTCTCTTCTTCATCTGTGAGGAGATTGTCCAGCATTCACTGCCATATAGGAGGACTGATATTATATAACATTTCAGTACTCTTTTCTTTGTTCATTGCGATGTTTTTTCTTTCATCTGTGAAGAGATTGTCCAGCATTCACTGCTGCCATATAGAAGGACTGATATTTGGCCAACAGTCAGTTCTTCTTCTTTGTTTGTCTTGCTTCAAGTTCTTCTTCTTCTGTTAGAATTGTCCCAAATTCATTCGTAAAGGAGGACTTCTCATAACAGTTCAAATATTGTCTCGTTGCTTTAAACCTCCTTCATCTGAAAAGATTGTCCAGCATTCATTCTTATATTACATCATTCTTATTCTTTCTTTGACTGTTGTACAATGTCTCTTCTTCATCTGTGAGGAGATTGTCCATAAAATCTGCCATATAGGAGGACTGATATTCATTTAACAGTTCAGTACTCTTTTCCGGACTCTTGTTGGAGTCTTCATCAATTTGAAGATTGTCCAGGTTCTGTCATATAGGTGGATGATATTATTAACAGTTCAGTAATTTTCTTTGTTTCTCTTGCTTCAAGTCTTTCTTCATCTGTGATAAATCGAGTTGCCATATAGGAAGACTTATATTACATTCACAGTTCAGTACTCCTTTCTTTGTTTCTGGTTCTTCAAGTCTCTTCTTCCCTGTGATGGATTAATTAGCATTCACTGCCATATAGGAGGACTGATATTATTTTGTAGTTCAAAAAAAAAAACTCTTGTTTCTCTTGCTTGAGATATTTCATCTGTGGATTGTCCAGCATTCACTGCCATATAGGACTTCGGACATTTCAGTCTCATCTTCATTTCTCATATTTCAACGTTTTCATCTGTTGTAGATTGTCCAGCATTCACTGTCTATGTCTGATTTATATTTCAGTTCATCTCTTTTCTTTGTTTATGATTGCTTCAAGTCTTTTCTTCATTCAGAGGATTATTGTCCATCTTCACTGCCATATAGGAGGACTGATATTTCATAACAGTTCAGTACTCTTTTCTTTGTTTCTCTTGCTTCTCTTCTTCATCTGTGTCTATATTGTCTCATTCACTGATGGAGGACTGATATTATATAACATTTCAGTATTTTTTCATTATTCGGACTTCAAGTCCTTCTTCATCTTCATTGTCCATATTCACTGCCATATAGGAGGACTTGTTATATAACATTTCAGTACTCTTTTTGTTTCTCTTTGCTGTCTCTTCTTCATCTCTGTCTATCCAGCTTCACTGCCATGTGGTACTGATATTACATAACAGTTATTTACTTTATTCTCTTGCTGTTATCCTCATCTTCTGTGAGGAGATTGTCCATATTCACAATAGGAGGGACTGATTTCATAACAGTTCCGTTGTTTCGCTCCTTGCTTCAAGTCTATGTCTCTGTGATATATTGTCCATATTCACTGCCATATGAGGACTGATTATGATTACAGTTCATTATTTTTCCTTGTTTCTCTTGCTTCAAGTCTCTTCTTCATCTTGAGGAGATTTTGTCCATATTCACTGCCATTTAGGAGGTTGATATTACTCCAGTTCAGTACCTTTTTGTCTGTTTCTCTTGCTAAGTCTCTTCTTCATCTCTGAGATGTCCAGGTTCACTGCCATATAGGAGGACTGATATTACATCAGTTCAGACTGTTTTCTTTGTCTTCATTGCCATATTCTTCTTCATCTCTTTCCAGATTGTCCAGGGTTGGGAAAATGGTAGCAGCATTACATAACAGTTCAGTAATAATTTCTTTCTTCATGACGATTTTTTTTATTTCCAACACTGTAGAAAAGCTTTTGGAATTCATCTTTGGCCATCTCAATTCTTCTTCGGATTTCAGTGTCACAATTTACGTCTTCTGTTAGAATGCTTCCCAAATTATTCGTAAAAGTTCTCATGAATTAAATATTGTCTCGCTCAACCCACTTAGAAAAGTAAAGTTCATTCTTACGCCATCATCTTATTCGGTCTTGGACTTTGTACAATGTGAACATAATTGTGATAAAATCTTACGGTCATCTCACGTTCATTTACGTCGAATCTGAGCCGGACTTAGTTGGATTACCACTTTGAATTATCAGGTGCTGTCAGCTTGGATGTAAGGATTAGGTAATCGGTCATGGCCCAAGGTTTCTGAATTGTGATAAATCGAGTTGAGTTTATTACATTCACTTAAGTGTAATTACACTTGGTAATGGTATGACTTTTCTTCTCCCCCAGCTATGGATTAATTAGCAAAACTTGTATAACTAAACTATTATTTTGTAATAAAAAAATATGTAAATATATATATATGAGATATTATGATTACTTGCATATTTATATTATTCGGACTACTCATCTTCATTGCCATATTTACTAACAGTATTACCCGTTGTATGCTCCGGGCCTTTATGTCTATGTCTCTTTATATTTGTCTATATTTCAGATGAGGTATTATGATTACTTGCATTATTTTTATTCCGAATTTATCCTTATCTTCATTGCCATATTAAAACGTTTCGGCCGTTGTACGCTCCGGCCTTTATGTCTATGTTTCTCTATATATCTGTTTATCTCTGAGATGAGGTATTATGATGACTTCTACTGCCATTCGGACTGTTATCCAATCTTCATTGCCATATTTCCAACGTTTTTTGTTTTACGCTCCGGCCTTTATCAAACTCTCTCTTATATCTGTCTATATCTCTGAGATGGTTATTAAATTATCATTATTTACATTATTCAGACTGTTATCCTCATCTTCATTGCCATATTCACCCACGTTTCGGCCGTTGTACGCTCCGGCCTTTATGTCTATGTCTCTCTATATATCTGTCTATATCTCTCAGATGAAAACCATGATTACTTGCATTATTTACTCATTCAGACTGTTATCCTCATCTTCATTGCCATATTCACAACGTTTCCTATTGTATCCGGCCTTTATGTCTGTGTCTATTTATATATGTCGATCTCTGATGAGGTATTATGATTACTTGCATTATTTACATCAGTCAGACTGTTATCTTCATCTTCATTGCCATATTCACAGTACTCTTTCCAGCATTGATAGGGTTGGGGAAAATGGTAGCAGCAGTAAGAACTTGTGAATAATCTACTTAACGATTTTATTGTTTGGTGGGAGAAAAGGCAGGTAAGTAAAAAATAACGGTTACCTAGAACAACAAAAGACAGGTTGTTGTGGAGAGCCATAACCATCCACATCCTGAAAAATCTAACAAATAAAAGAAGTAAAAAGGTGATGATGATGATGATAAATGGTAATATTTGCCGTTTCCATATAAAGAAACTGTTATGGGGGTCCACCCCATTTTTCATACGAGTTTTCTTGACCAAAGTCCTTCTGGCTGTCGTTAAATACCCAGAGTTCTGCATTCAGTCGACAAATCCCACAATTGCGTTTCAGATTGTGAAAGAGTTGCAACTCATTTGTATATTTGTGATCGACCTTGTAGAAGTCACAAAAGCACGTAGAAAAGGATCCTGAGAAGTCGACTATATATATATATATATATATATATATATATATTCCTTGTTGGGGGTAGCGTTCCTGGATTTACAACAGTATTACCCATTGTTTTCATTGGACAATACTATTTTTTTGTTATATTTAATTCCTGCGTTTGTCATTCATTGGAGACCGAATTTACCTCGGCATCCAAACAGGGAAACAAGTGGATTTCTTTGTCTGGACATTAATGAAATCTTTTCATAAAACTCTTTTTTCAGGATAATGAATTTCTCAATGTCTACTGCCATTGGGATTCCCAATATTGATAGGGTGGGTTTCCTTCCTAACTTTTTTGTTTTCTGTTTTGTGGGTGATCAAACTCATTTTATCTCTTTATTTTCTTCTGAAGGTTAATAAATATCAGAAAATCAAACGATAATTTTTCAAATTGTTCCAATCATCTCCCCATTTGTCGCCAAAGGAGAAGGCGGCCTTAAGGTAACATAAGCAACACCAAATTCCTCCTTGAAAAAACCAGACCAATTCAATAAATACACACCAAAGAATTTACCTTCAAATTTTGGAAAATTCAGTCTTCTCCTATATCAGAATCTGTTAGTATTTATGTATTTGGAAACAGACTGACATTAACGTCTCACTTTGAGACTGAATGTCATCAGCACACAACAAATGAACCAAATTGCTGACAACTTTAAAGAATTACAGACAAGCGAAGAACTGTAATGGCGAGACGTAATTTTGAATGGTGGGCCAGAAGGTAATAAAAAAAAATAAGATAGCAAAAAACAAAATAAATGTCGACGGAGAAAAGAAGTGAATATTTCATTTGATGTTCTTAGTTTGAAGTGGACAAGAATATAAGGTAAAGAAATAGGATTGAATAGTAATTCAGTCGTTTCATTACAAGGAAACTTTCTGGCATTTATGGAGCAATCAGCCAGTGCTTCTCGAGTTTTCCCTGGCTCAAAGTCCATCAGGCTGTGATCAAACTAAAGGCTGCATTCGGTCGGACAAATCCCAAAAAAAATGTTTCAGTCTTCGTAAAGAGCGCAACTCATTTGTATATTTGTCTTCGACCAGAGCGAAACTGAAAGGATATTGAGAAGTACCCTGTTCCGAGGAACAGCTGCCTGCAGCAGTACATTCCTCACTGGGGGTAGGTAGTTATACCGATGCCAACGCAACCAGTGTTTTCAGGGACAGGGCTATTTTTGGATCTGGCTAAGGTTCCCCACATTAAACAACCTTGTGTCACACCCTGCCAGTGTGGGGCGGCAAGTAAATACAATCAGGGATCAAAGTGTAGTATCTGTCTTCGGGCGGACAAACTATACTTCATATCTCGATTGTGTTTCTGTCTTTCAGGCAGAGTACAATAAATAAATGAGAGATGTCTGATCCCGGGGATTCCAAGACTACATCCGTCCCACATTGCAATCAATAAAACCAGTATCTGTTTTCTGGTGGACAAACTACATTTTATGAAAGTAATTTCTAAATTCTTCTTGTTGCTAAGGACATTTTGTTTGTTGTTAATCGTTGCTTTGCTATCAATTTGTTTTTGCCTTGAAAAAGTTCACATTGGACGAAACGCGTTGGTCACTAATACAGTTTCCTTATTGTCTTTAAGATCAACCGAGAGTGCAATTGGAAAAATTGTTCGTAAATTCAAACAACCGGTGGCAGATGTGAAAACATCATTGCTCGCTCGTTTACGCCGATCAGCTGAAAACATTGCTGCAGTGCACGAGTATGCGGCCGAAAATCCTGACCCCTCTATTCATCATCGCGCGCAGCAAATGATCCTCTCCAGAACAACGTTACAATTGCACTTTCGGTTGGTCGATTATGTTAACCTAAAAATTGCGAAGTGCGCGAAATGCATTTCTCTTTGAACGTCCATTTTCGTAATAGGCTCCGATAACTTTAACACGTTGTTTGATTGATAATCTTTCCATGGTTGTAATTGCCAATGACTTAAGTTTGTTAAATCTAAAAGAAAAAAATCATTAGACACTTAAACTTAATTTACATTTAAAATAGATCCAAGTTATTGGAACACCGTTTATATATTGTTAATGTTTCCATGGTTGAAATATATTTATTTTGTAAAAATACAAAATTGTGGCACGAGGCAAATTGTGGCAATCCCAGCCCCCCCATGACATGGACGCTGGTAACAGGCTTCTTTACAGACCCAATGCTTGCAACCACCCCACAAGAAGGTGATCAACAAACGCTCGATCACCTCCATACGTTTCCAGTAAAGTTGAAGTACAGCCAAGCGGTAAAGGATGAGGAACAAGACGTAAGTGGCACACGCCTCAGCCCTACTCATTAAGGGCAACCACCTTCGAAGCCAAGTCCGAACCGACGCTTCGACCTTTGCCTGTACTTCTGACCAATTCTTCTTCACCCGGAGTCCGGGTCTAAACCACATCCCAAGGATGCGGCAGGGTCCATCAGTCCAGCCGAAGGGCCCCCTTTCCATGCTTGAAATTGGCAAACACTTAAGTTGTTAAATCTGAAAGAAAAACAAAACAAAACATTAGAGGCTTAAACTTAATTTACATTTAAAATCTGTCCAAGTCCTTGGAACACCCTTTATATACATATATTTAATCTGTTTTGTTTATGCATTTCAGACAAATTCATTTAGTTTTTTTTTGTTTTTTTTTGTTTTTTTTTTGCCTTTGTTTCCATCCATAATTGTTATCAAATCTCCGAAATCCTGATAATAGATCTGTCAAAAACGGTGAAATGATCCTGGATGCAAATTTTCTTTGGATGGTCTAGCGATTAAAGCACTTTCTATACATTTTCGTCTTAGTGGATGGTTCCTCTCTTTTAATAAATGTACGATTTTTGTATCATAGCAAATGAGCGACACGTATCTATGAACAGAATTATAAAATATTAAGTTTTCAAAATGTTTAAATTGAAGCACTTTCCTAAATATTCTTAACAACATTTAGTCACTTTCATTTATGAGGCATTAAATGACATGACTTAGTTAAAGTTATTTAGATTTTCTTGAAAAATTGCAATAAATTTTATCAAATAGGAGCTGTCACAGATGTAAAAAAAAATAGCTTCGACATATAGGAGTCACCGTATTAAAAACTAAAGAAAGGAAAAAATAAAACGTATTTGCAGCAGCTCTCAGTTTAAAAAGCGTCATTATATATATATATATATATAAGGTCTGCTATATTCATGGGATAAAGTGCTAAATATCAAATAGACCGTATATATATATATATTGTTGGCTCATTGGTAAGGCGTCAGGTGTTCCTATACGGGTTTAAATCTGTTCACGATTTTATAATAATAGGTTCTAATCCGCTGTTAATTTCTTTATATATATAGTGCTGAATACATTAGGTTTATAACACCCAGAAATTCATACACATGGCACAGTGGATAAAGGCGTTGGTTAAATCCAGCGACAATACCCAAAGAGTGTGAGTTCAATACCCACATTCAGAGGGAAATTAGCAGGAGATAACTGATAACTGACATCCATCAAACATGGCACGTGGAACTAGTCTACCCCAGTGAGCGAAATAAAGGGTTCAGTTCGAAATTCCAACCTCCTAAAGAAGGCCGTATAACGGCCAAAACGTTGCGATAAATATGGCGATACAAAGATGAGCACAATAGTCCGAATAATGTAAATAATGTACATAATACCTCATCTCAGAAATATAGACATATATATATATATATATATATATATATATATATATATATATATATATGTTGTAAAGGTAATAAACCGTTGATTCTAGTAATATAAAATATTAAAACTGATACACAAAAGGAAGTCAATGTATTTATTATTACAGAGCAAATAATTAATAAAAAATAAAATCCATATGAGGAAAAAATAAAATTCCTCAGTCTAATTCAAGCCCGGTATAGACTGGGTTCGTGTCAGAATTAGAAATTTCACTGTGAACAATACCCCCGACCAAAAAAAGCTGTCGAAAAAAAACTACAAAATTTATCCATTTTAATGTTTCGGTCAGACGAAAGCCACGAGAGAGGGGGTCAGGGAAGGGTGGAAAGAATTTGTCTTAAAGGAAAGAGATTTTATAGAATTAAACCCGGATATTAACCATATGACATTAAATTTGGATTATATGAAGAATTATATATATATATATATATATATATATATAAAAAAAAGGCTTAAACAATAATATTCCATGGACATAATTTATTCCATTGGAATCGTAAATACGATCCAATTCATCAGACCTACAAGTTCAAAAAAGGAAAACAGAAAAAAAAAAAACAACTCCGGAAATAAAAACAGAATTTAGAGAGAGTGGAAGTATGAGGCGGGGAGATTAAACCTTAACAGAGAGAATATTAGGAAAGGTGGATGTATATATATATATATATATATATATATATATAGCGGCCATAATATAAGGAACGGAAACAACAACAGATATAAAGATTTATCGGTTTTATACCTGCTAATTACACGATGAACGACACCTTGAGACCTATAAACAATATCAGAAATTTCTGAAATGGACTTTTTTTCTTGATAGTTAGCGATAATGAGTTTTTTGTTCTTCAAAAGAGAGCGTTTTGCGTGTAGAATTTGCCATATTGCTTAAAAATAAAGTCCTAATGATAAATGAACTTTTACTTATTGTTGAAAAGCTCCATCGAGTAAATTAAAAGTTCATGCAAATTATTAACATCGTTCCTTAACTTTTTTCCAGTAGCTTATTTCCTTTGTTCAATTTAATCTTTATTTAAAAAAAACTATTACCTAAATTTTTGTAACTTTGTATAATATTTATGCATTACAATCTAATCTTTATTCGGTAAAAATTTCATTGCTGATCATGTATTACTTTTTAAGTAATACACATATTTATGTCCTTGTTGTTTCTGTTCCTTATATTATGGCCGCTACTGTATATATATATATATATATATATATATATATATGGAAGTTGGGGAATGTAAATTCGGAGAGCCATGTTCGATCTCGGATTTGTTACATTCACCTACGCCCAAATACGCTTGAGAAAGGTATGAATCTCTTTCTTTGTTAACTCCTCAGCTATAGATTAAATAGTAGCGTTGATTGCCAGCCTCAGAGAAAGACGCAGTTTGGATTGAAAACCGTATGCATCCTTGGCGAATCGTTTTAAAAGTGCTGTTATATTTGGTTTGAGTATAATGAAGCTGAAAACTCTAAATAAAATGCAGCAGAAAACGCGTGTCGGCAACGTGTACCGGTAACGTGTACCGGTAACATGTATTAGGATTTTTTTCATCCCCATTTGCGAAAATGATTAACATTAACTTTTAACCTATGTGACACGATTTAGCGGTCGCATGAAAATGAAACGCGAGAAATAATTAAGGCGAGAAGAAGCTATCCCGAAAAGACATACTGAGCGATGTTATTTTTTTTAACAAAGAGAAGTGGTAAAGGTTTTATTTTCCTTTTGCGAAAAGAAAAAGTTTTTTTTTTAATTTTGCCGAATATAGGAAATTCGTAAGATCTCGGATCTGTCGAATTAATTTATGTTACGAGGCGGCGAATAAGAGATAGCCATCTGCCCATGGCAATAATGAAAATTTCAAATTGGTCAAGTGGCCCCTACGAAACAGAAACTGGGAGATAATTGTAATCAGGTCACGTATTGACCGAGAAAGACATCAGCTGAAGACCACCGCCAAAGAAAAAAAGAAAGGAAAGGAAAAGTGAAGGGAAAAGAATAAACCATTAACTATCTTTCGGAGATATCATTTGGTTTTGGAAATAGACCACCTGTTTTATTGTCCAAACCTGGACATGATAAAAGTTTTTTTTATCGGAATGGGTAATTGGATACAGAATGCGAATACGTCCAGTTAACCACCCACTTGACGCTGGCGGAAATCTCGATTGATAAAGTCCAGGTGACTTTCGGTTAAGATAGAGATTAGGGACCACACTACGTGTCGTCGGAGGTCTGCTCGGGGAAGAGAAGGAAGGAAAGAGAAAAAAAGGAAGATAATTTTTTTCTTTCCTTTGAGCGATAATTGCAAACACCCACGCTGCTGAGCCTTCATTGGCTGAATAGTGGCGTGAGCGGTTGGCGAAGGTAAACATGTGAGAGAGAAGGGAGGCCTGTTGACGTCTCTGAGGGGATTGGTGTGAGATACCACTGTGAGAGAGAAGGGGAACCTGTTGACGCCCTCTGAGATATGAGAAAGGAAGAATTTGGGAGGACGATACCCTTAAGAACACCTCTAAAGCAAAAAGTAATGGACTTCCAAAAATGGAAAGTGATAAATTTTCCTGTCCGAAAAGAAAGAAAATCCTTATTGTGGATTTAGAATTATCGAGGAAACCCAAACCACGACAAACCCACACCCGGTTTTGGTCGGCGTCTATATAAGCAGAATCGCAGCGAGTAAGTTGAGAGAGAGAGAGAGAGAGAGAGAGAGAGAGAGAGAGAGAGAGAGAGAGAGAGAGAGAGAGAGAGAGAGAAGTTAGTTGCAGTTGAAGCTGGTGAGCTCTGGGACCAGCTTCGCAAGCAGCTGAATGAAGATCCACGCATCCCGACTTCAACTTCTAACCAAAAACAATTTATTTTTGAAGGACGACTTAGACTCACACCACCAAAACAAAAAACAGTTTCTTAAAAAAACAACTTAAGATGTTAATACTCGCCTAACAAACACAAAGTGTCACGAATCCATATTAGCGGTTTGGGAGAAAGACGTAGTCCTGTATTCAGCAACCAGATATAAAAATATTTGTTATTCTTTTTTAACACATTTGAACTTTTCGAGTTGTTACTTTATTTTCTTTTACATATACTTGTGTGGTGTTACCTTTGCTCCGACTCGGCTTGCATAGCGGCCCGGCGACTGATTGATTTCGTCTACCTAAGATCAAATCACAACGTGGGTAGGTTAGACCAGAAGTCAAAGCAGTTACTTCGGTAACCAGGCGTTGGAGGCGAGCTGGGAACGACAAAGCTGATACCGAATCTAACCAGATTCCCATCCGAATCAGCCAAGGGTTAGAACGTCACATTTGGTGCCGCGACCAATATCAAGTCACATTGGTCGTCACAGGTTAGCACGCCGACAGGGGCGGCGCGGAGATAGGCCGGGGTGACGTCACACCTATCATTATGGATAGGAGTGCTCTCAGTTAGGCGCTTTGCCTTGAACGTCTATTGGGGCTCAAACTATCCCCAGACATTAAATGTAACTTATGTATCCTATGCATATCCGATGCTGGAAACATGGTCCGTTCATCGTACCGCGCTAGTAACTATCTGACTCCTCCTGCTATACTCTATCTTTGCAAGAACCATATCAGACACAAAATGGAATATTGCTACCATATCTAGGTTGGAGGAGGTGACCATCTTGATAGAGTTGATAAATTGATTTCAGAAGGGTTCTAAGGATACCATGAGCCGAATATCTGAGCAACGACGAGCTTTTGGAGAGAATAGAAACAAAGAGGAAACATATTTAACATCCGAAAGAGGCAGTTGAAATTTCTGAGACACGTGATGAGGAAGGAGGGCTTGGAAAATATGATGCTCACAGGGTGGATAGAAGGAAAAAGGAACAGGGGAAAGCAACGCATGGCATACTCTATGGGCTTGAACAAGTGGATGGCGGTACAGGGTCTGGGAGAAATAACAAAAAGACAAAACTTATTAAGAGCTACAAGAGACAGGAAGATGTGGATGTTATATCCGGGTTACACTATATATATATATATATATATATATATATATATATATATATATATTAAGTAAAGTTGTCCGACATAGAGAAAACTTTGGGTCTCATTGTAACCGGGTGCCCCACTTTTTGTGGCATTGGACCAGACTAACTGAAGTAAGTAAATTATATTTATAACGGGTGGGGGTCTGTACTAGTTCGAGGCGTTGGCTTATGTTGTCCTAATCATCCAAGACGGGGATCATATTCAGATGACGACAAAAAGTCTCCGGTCGGCTCATTTTTTCCCACCGCCGACAGGATATGTCTACCAAAAAATTTATCTTAATGAAATTAAATCAAATGACAAGAGAAAACCGGCCGGTTATGGACAGGGGGAGTAATTCCTTCTTAGATTTCATGCACTATTATAAGAACTAGCCTGGAATTTGATTTCTACGGCAGCTCAGAAACGTAAGTAAATGCCGCCTTCATGTTCAGGCAACTGCCGAAGAGCAAAGCGTGGCATATGAAACCAGTCGAGTTATGTTTCATTTGGCCTAAGTTTTAAGTCACGGAATCCCGAAAAACAAATCAAAGAAGAAACAAAAATTAAATATATTTTACTGGTCGAAAAACAGTCGAAATCCTTTTTTGTTTGCTTTATATATATATATACATATATTATCAGTCATACCCAGCTGGTCGATCAGAAAAAAGGGTTCAATTTGAATGGAGCAAAAACAGCATCATGTTTAGATGTAACAGAGTCTATCTTCTTCAATTACTTTAAAGTAATTTTATTAAAAACATATTGAATTAATGCAGTTACTGATATAACAAAATTAGTCTGTATTTATTCAATCGAAGTTAGCCGAGGACATGAAGGGGTAAAACAGGCAACATGAAGACTCACTTCAGACCACAATTATTTTGAAGTTTTTGAAATTCAATTTGTCAGTGTGCTACCAGGGATGTAAAAGAGGATACATTTATAAAGCAATTGTTAAGTTTGATGAAAAATTGAAAAGATCAACGAAAAACAAGAAACAAACCAGGGTTTTCACGCGGGTTTTCATTATCAGGCTAAATGAGTGTTAAACAGTCAACTTATTCTTGGGTATAATTGAGTGAAGTTTGTATTAGATTGCTTGAAAATTGAGGGAGTTTTTAGTTTAAAATTTGTGATGAA
>CAHIKZ030000219.1:837500-847500 GCA_903632075.3 Acanthosepion pharaonis | reverse complement strand
AAACAGGAGAGAACTAGAATAATAATAATAATAATAATAATAATAATAAGAAGAAAGCAATGAACTAGAGGAAGAAGAAGAAGAAGTATTAGTAATAGCAGTAATAGTAGTAGTAGTAGTAGTAGAAAACGAGAACTATAATAATGAAGAAGAAGAAGAAAGGGGGAAGCTGAAGTAGATAAAGAAGTAGATGAAGAAGAAGAAAGAGGAGTACTAGAAGAAGAAAGATGAAAATTGGAAGAAGAAGAAGAAGAAGAAAAAGAAGAAGAGAAAAGAAGAAGAAGAAGAAGAAGAAGAAGAAAAAGAAGAAGAAGAAAAAGAAGAAGAAGAAGGAGGAAGCAGAGGTAGATGAAGAGGAAGAAAGAGGAGTACTAGAAGAAGGAAGATGAAAATTGGAAGAAGAAGAAGAAAAAAGGAGAGAACTAGAATGAGAAGAAGAAGAAGAAGAAGAAGAAGAATTAGTAGTAGTAGTAGAAAGGAGAACTAGAATAAAGAAGAAAAAGAAGAAGAAGAAATGAAAGAAAAAGGGGAAACTAGAAGAAGAAGAAGAAGAAGAAGAAGAAGAAGAGGAGGAGGAGGAGGAGGAGGAGGAGGATGGGGAATGGTGAGAGCTAGTTGTTGGAAATTGTTAAAAGTAAATGCAATCAAATGAAGCCTATAGAAGAATAGTAAGATTGGGACAATTATAAATGAATTGCAAATGGCATTCCTGCTAAAATAAAGCTGAAAAAGAAAGAAAAAATTGGTTTCAGGGGGAAAAGGAAGACTTATTAACTTAAATATCATTATGAATTAATCTTATTCGGTTCCCTGCCGTCGCAGTCTAACATTTTGACTCCCTCATTCCCAACCCCGACTCTATATGTCCGCTTGAAAAATGTCTTTTCCAGAAAACAAGTTCTTGTATTTCAGCCATGAAACCACTTGTGGGTGAATGTTAGAATCAACAAGAACGGAAACAAGAGACTTTGATCTACGCTGAGGATTAAGTGCGAATCTTTTTGGTTAAAATGAAAAGAAAGTCTTACATTCAAGGTGCTCGTTACATATAATTGCACTTGAAAAGAACACTTAAAGTAGTAGAAAGAAAAAGAGAAGAGGAAGAGAGAGAGAGAGAGAATAAAAAAGAAGAAAGAGAAACTGTCTATATTTCTGAGATGAGGTATTATGTACATTATTTACATTATTCGGACTATTGTCCTTATCTTTGTCGCCATATTTATTACAACGTTTCGGCTTTTCAGTATCTGTCTATATTTCTGAGATGAGGTATTATGTACACTATTTACATTATTCGGAATATTGTCCTCATCTTTGTCGCCATATTTATCACAACGTTTCGGCCTTTCAGTATCTGTCTATATTTCTGAGATGAGGTATTATGTACACTATTTACATTATTCGGAATATTGTCCTCATCTTTGTCGCCATATTTATTACAACGTTTTGGCCTTTCAGTATCTGTCTATATTTCTGAGATGAGGTATTATGTACACTATTTACATTATTCGGAATATTGTCCTCATCTTTGTCGCCATATTTATCACAACGTTTCGGCCTTTCAGTATCTGTCTATATTTCTGAGATGAGGCATTATGTATACTGTTTACATTATTCGGACTATTGTCCTCGTCTTTGTCGCTATATTTATTACAACGTTTATATCGTTCACTGGGGTAGACAGTAGATAAAGGCGTTAGTTAAATCCAGTGACAGGACCCAAAGAGTGTGAGTTTAATACCCGGTTAAGGCAGTGGAGAACCTTTAGAGGGAAATTAACAGGAGAATACTGATAGCTGACATAATTATTATTAAACATGGCACGTGGAACTAGAACAGTCTAACCCTGTGAGCGAAATAAAAGTTCGACTTTCTAACCACCCGAAGAAGACCGGAGCGAACAACGGCCGAAACGTCGTAATAAATATAGCAACAAAGATGAAGACAAGAGTCCGAATAATGTAAATTATGTAAGAAAGAGAAAAGAAGAGAGAGAAAAAATAAAAGAGGAGAGAGAGAGAGAGAGAGAGAGAGAGAGAGAGAGAGAGAAAAAAGAGAAGATGGAAAATAACTTGTCTCTATCCCTTTTGTATGCAAACATCATTCTTAAGTTGTGAACTTTCAGCAAAAGCCTGTTGTTGTGGAGTAGTGGATAGCGGCTCTGAATGAGGAATCATAGAGCCGAGTTCGAATTCCAGTCGAATCCGTTTCTTTCACTTACGTGCTAATACACGTATGAATGCTCTTCTTCATCCATCTATGGCTAAATATCTGTGGCAGATCGTGTTCTCTAGACTTGGATTGCAACTGGTTTACCGCAGAAAGAAATGGCAAACTACTGCGGGAAAAATCTGCCTCGTAAGTCATGTATCTTTCGATACATGATCGCTTAAGCGTGTATCACGCATGCCACATAACTGACTGAGATAGATAGATAGATAGATAGATAATAAAATATGAAACGTGCAATGGGAAATGTATGAATCCTCTACTTCTCCCCCTCTCATCCAGCTATGGGTAAAATTGCAGGACAGAACGGGTTCTATAGCCTTGAATGGCAACTGGTCTGCCGCAGAAAGAAATGGAAAATCTGCCTCGTCAGTCATGTATCGAAAGATACATGATCGCCTAAGCGTGTATCACGTATGGCCAATTACTGACTGGTACAGTTTGTCAACAGAAAATAAATGGCGTTCACATTCTTAGGTTACATTTATTCTGGGACACCCTACGGGGAGAAAGAACGATAAAAAAAAAAAATTGCCATTGCATTTAAATTTTTGATGATCACATAACTGACTGATTGTTGCTTTGGCTAGTTTTGTTTTCCATATATGTTGTTTGCTTATGATTATTTAACTCTGTTCTTTTTCATTCTTTTGTTATTGCGTATTGGAAAACGTTGTGAATTCTGTTTGTTGGGCAATTCTGCCAATTACTTTTAACCATGACTAATTATTCTGCAAAAAACGACATAAAAGTTTATGGAAAGGAGATAAGAAAAGCTAGAAAAGAGAAGAAAAGGGAGAAAGAGTGGGAATAAGAGGGGAAGGAAGACAGACCGGAGAAACTCGATAAGAATAGAAGTGGGAAAAAGAGAAGAGGAAGACGAGGAATAGAGGAAAAATGGCAGTAAAGAAAGATAGAAAGAGAAAGAAACAGAGAAGTGTAGAAAGAAAAAGAGGAATGAGAAGAGATCCAGGAGAGAGGGAGGAAGCAGATAAAAAGAGAGAAGAAGAAGAAGAAGAAGAAGAAGAAGAAGAAGAAGAAGAAGGAGAAGAAGAAGAAAAGTGAGAACTAGAAGAAGAAAAGAAGAAGAGAAAAGAAGAAAAGAAAAAAGTGAGAACAAGAAGAAGAAGAAGAAGAAGAAGGAGGAGGAGGAGAAGAAGGAGAAGAAGAAGAAGAAGAAGAAGAAGAAGAAGAATGGAAATGAGAAATGCGATGAGGAAATACAGAAAACAGAAGAAAGCGTGCAAAGAAAAGAAGGAAAAAGGAAGAGAGACAAGCGAAGTAATGAAAGCTAAAAAGGGGAGAGAAAGATAATGGAGATAAAGAAATATAGATAAACAGAAGAAGAGAGAGAATGAGAGAGAATGTGGGAGAGATCAAAGAAAAAAGATGGAGGAGAGACTGAGGAAGCTGAGAAACCTGAAAAGAGAGATAAAAAGAGAATGAAGAAGGTAAAAGAAAGATGACTTATTAAGGTAGAGGGAGTGAGAGTATAATCTTTTTAAGTAGTGGGGGTGAGAGACGAATTATCAGAAAATTGATGAGAGAGAGAGAGATTATTAAAGGAGAGGCGAGGACAGAAAAAATATAGGGAAATAGAGTTAGAAACGAATTATTAAGTTAGACAAGGAGAGGGACGTATTATTAAGGTAGAAGGGTTGAGATTATTATTAACATAGAGGGCTGATAAATGAATTATTAGGGTAGAAGGGGTGAAAGAAGAATTGTTAAAGAAGATGAGGTGAGAGATGAATTATTAAGGTAGAAGGGGTGAGTGATGAATTATTAAGGTAAAGGGATGAGAGATTGATTATTAAGTTAGAAAAGGTAAGAGATGAATAATTAACAAATAAGGACTGAGAGATGAATTGTTAAAGTAGACGTGGTGAGAGGAGAATTATTAAGTATGAGTAGTGAGAGATTAATTATGCAGGTGAAGGGGTTGAGAGATGAATTATTAGGTTAGAAGGAGCGAAGAAGAATTATTAGGTAGACGGGTGAGAGATGAATTATTATAGTAGAGAGGGTAAAAGATGAATTATTAAAGAAAGTGTGTGTGAGTCGAATTATTAAGGTAAAGGGCATGAGAGTTAATTATTAAGGTAGAGGGGTGATAGATTAATTATTATGGCATAGTGGGTGAGAAATAAATTATTAAGGAAGATGGTTTGAGAGATGAATTATTAATGTAGAGTGGGTGAGAGAAGAAATATTATGGAAGAGTGGTGAGATTTGAATTATTAAGTTAGGGAGGATGAAAGATGAATTATTAACATGGTAGGCATTAGCGATGAATTATTAAGGAAGAGTCGGTGTGCGATGAATTATTAAGGAAGAGTCGGTGTGCGATGAATTATTAAGGAGTTAAGAGATGAATACAGGACTGAAAGATGAATCATTAAGGAAGAGAGGGTAAGACATAAATTATATAGGTAGAGGTTGTTTGAGATGACTTATTACGTAAGAGGTGATGAACGATAAATTATTAAGGCCTAGTGTGAGATAAGAATTATTATTGATGATGGGTGAGAGACGAATTATTATGGAAGAGTTGTGAGTGTTGATTTATTAAGGAGAAACGCGTGCGAGATTAATTATTAAGGTAGAGTGGGTGAGTGATGTATTATTAAGAAAGTGGAGGAGAGATTAAAGAAGAAGAGTTGAAATAATGACGTAATAATGTCGTTTCTGACGAACTTTTCACGTTAAAAAACGACATTCTTACGTCATTATTTTTGCACCAACCTAATAGAAGGGGTAAGAGAAGAATTATTAAGGGAGATGTGTGAGATGTGTGAGAGGTAAATTATTAAGGATGAGAGGGTGAGAGGTAAATTATTAAGGAGGAGAGGGTGAGAGGTAAATTATTAAGCATGAGAGGGTGAGAGGTAAATTATTAAGGATGAGAGGGTGAGAGGTAAATTATTAAGGAAGAGATTAATTATTAACATAGAGTGGGTGAGTGATGTATTATGAAGGAAGAGGCAGTGGGAGATGAATTATTACCTGACACGGGGTGAGAGATGAATTATTAAGGAATAGTCGGTGAGCGATGAATTATTAAGGTAGAGGAGTTGAGAGATGAATTATTATAGTACAGCACTGAAAGATGAATTATTAGGGAAGAGAGGGCGAGACATAAATTATATAGGTAGAAGTTTTTAGCGATGAATTATTAAAGCCTAGTATGAGATATGAATGACTATTGATGATGGGTGAGAGAAGAAATATTATGGAATAGTGGTGAGATTTGAATTATTAAGGGAGATGTGTGAGAGGTAAATTATTAAGGGTGAGAGGTAAATTATTTAGGAGGAGCGGGTGAGAGAGTAATTATTAACGTAGAGTGGGTGAGTGATGTATTATGAAGGAAGAGGGAGGGAGAGATGAATTATTACTTGACAGAGGGTGAGAGATTATTAAGGAAGGGGAGTGGGCCCATAATAATATGTCCCATCCCCTTTCCTTAATAATAGACGGGGTGAGAGGAAAATTATTACGGGAGTGAGGGTGAGTGATTATTTATTAAGCTTGGGTGGGTGGGAGATGTATTATTAAGGAAGAGGGAGGTGGTGTATGATGAATTATTAAGGTAGATGCAGTTATCGATGTATTATTAAGGTAGAGATGTTGAGAGATGAATTATTAAGGAAGAAGGGGGAAAGATGAATTATTAAGGAAGAAGAGGGAGAGATGAATTATTAAGGAAGAAGGAGGAGAGATGAATTATTAAGGAAGAAGAGGGAGAGATGAATTATTAAGGAAGAAGGAGGAGAGATGAATTATTAAGGAAGAAAGGTGTGTGAGGATTTATTAAGGTAGGGGGGTAAGACATGAATTAATGTAGAGGGGGTAAAAGATGAATTATGAATGTGGAGGTTGTTAGAGATTAATTATTAAGGAAGAGGGAGTGAGAGATGAATTATTAAGGAAGAAGGGTGTGTAAGGAGTTATTAAGTTGGGGGTAAGAGATGAATTAAGGAAGAGGTGGCAAAAGATGAATGATTAATGTGGAGGGGGTGAGAGATGAATTATTATGGTAGGTGGAGTGAGAGTTGAATTATTAATGAAAGAGGGGTGTGAGATTAATCGTTAGGGAAGTGTGCTTGATATACATATTATTAAGGAAAAGGGTGTGAAAGGTAAATCTTGTTTACTCCCGCTGTCATTCCCTCTTGGAATATTCTTATATTTGTTAAGGTTCATTAGAATAATCCAGAATCTATACTGTAAGAACAACGCCTGCATGCAGGTAAAAAATATATCCTGTAAATATGTCTTCTCATCTGTTGTAGAGTAGTTTCACAGTGAAGGCTTGTATTTCACTAAGTAGGTCCTAAAATAGGTTCGACGTACAAAACGTTAGGAACTTGATATTATAGATAATGACGCAGTAATCTAGTTGTGGTGGCTGATACTCTAATGTCCGACATTGACTGACTTATCAACTCACTGAGCGGTATTTAGTCAGCCTCCCACGAGGGCATCATGTGGCACAAGGCCGGTTTAACGTGGGATCTCCGAGCCCGTGGGCTCGGCTAAAAATATGCGCTTTGAACCCGTATAAACGGGTTCAGGGTCGGTTTACCTCCCCGAAAGAGACTCCGCCTTCGGCGTAGCCTCGTTCGGGTTTCTTCCCGACCGAAGGCAGAGAGTTCAACCGTTCAGCCGGTCGTCCGACTTCAGACTGAAATCAGACCAACTCACTGAGCGACTTAACGACTGCTACTACTGCTACTTATTATAGGTGGGAGAGTCTATTAACTATAGAATAGGTATGTTCCACTATAACATCATAAGACTAATTCAACCTAAACATGGGCACCTCGAGGTCGTGTAATGGTTAGCAAGCTTCTCTCGCTAGAACAATTACGACTGAGTAGTGATTTCAATCCTCACTGGGTGCCCCTTATTTCGGCCTTGTGCCACATCTTAGCTACGCTTGGAAAATCGCTATTCAACCTATACATTAAGGTCATTCTGAAAGAATTACAAGTCTTGCGAGGATTCATTATTGTCGTTCACGAGATAAAAGACATAAGACATGCTGATGACACGCTTTTGATAGCAGATACAGAAAAGAAACTCCAAACGCTCCAATAGAAGGCAGTGAAGGAAAGCGAGAAGAAAGGACTAAGCATCAATTGCAAGAAGACGGGATGCCTGGTTGCTAGCAAAGGGGAGAGGCCAACATGCAAATTACAAATTGGCGATGCCAAAATCAAATAAGTACAATGACATAAATATCTGGGAAGCTTTTCAACAAAGGACGGAACGTGTGAAACTGAAATCCGAAGTTGCTTTGGGTTAACAAAAGATGCTTTCCAAAAGCTAAGCAGAGTATTAAGAAACAGAAATTAAAAGTAATTAAACTCAAAGAAAAGTGTACTGAACAGGAGCAGGCTTCCTACATGACAGTGAATGCCGGTAATAAGGAGTGCCAGAGAAAAGCGATAATAACAACGGAAATTGTAATATGAGCTCTGATAAAAAAATACAATGCTAACAGCAAAAATTGCAATGAACATCGGTAAAAAATGGTTGCTGAAGGTTTATAATACCCAGAGATTCGCACACAGATGTCCTCAAGGACACATGGCACAGTGGATAAAGTCGTTAGTTTGATCCAGTAACAGGACGCAAAGAGTGTGAGTTCAATACCTGGTTAAGGCGGTGAACTTAGAGAGGGGAATTAACAGGAGATAACTGACGTCCATAGCACGTGGAACTAGAACAGTCTACCCCAGTGAGCGCAATAAAGGATTCACTTTAACATTCCAACCGCCTGAAGAAGGCCGGAGCGTACAACCGGCCGGAACGTTGTGATAAATATGGCAACAAAGATGAGGACAATAGACCTAATAATGTAAATACCTCATCTCAGAAAGATACGCAATAGAGAACATTAAATAAATTAAGACTGTTTAAGTCCTTATTGTTTGAACTTTAGATATTTGAACATTGTAGGGTTGAGTCGTAAGTCATTTTCGTTTTGGCAATGGTTGGTTTTGGTTGCAATATTTTGAAGAATAAAGTGGATAAAAAAAACATTACTTGTGATTCAACGTAATATATAAAGTACGTATATAAAAATATCACAGAGACGAAGGAAAGAGTACTGAACTGTTATGTAATATCAGTCCTCCTATATGGCAGTGAATGCTGGACAATCTCTTCACAGATGAAGAATAGACTTGAAGCAAGAGAAACAAAGAAAAGATTACTGAACTGTTATGTAATATCAGTCCTCCTATATGGCAGTGAATGCTGGACAATCTCTTCACAGATGAAGAAGAGACTTGAATCAACAGAAACAAAGAAAAGAGTACTGAACTGTTATGTAATATCAGTCCTCCTATATGGCAGTGAATTCTGGACAATCTCCTCACAGATGAAGAAGAGACTTGAAGCAACAGAAACAAAGAAAAGAGTACTGAACTGTTATGTAATATCAGTCCTCCCATATGGCAGTGAATGCTGGACAATCTCTTCACAGATGAAGAAGAGACTTGAAGCAACAGGAACAAAGAAAATAGTACTGAACTGTTATGTAATATCAGTCCTCCTATATGGCAGTGAATGCTGGACAATCTCCTCACAGATGAAGAAGAGACTTGAAGCAAGAGAAACAAAGAAAAGAGTACGGAACTGTTATGTAATATCAGTCCTTCTATATGGCAGTGAATGCTGGACAATCACCTCACATGTGAAAAAGAGACTTGAAGCAACAGAAACAAAGAGTACTGAACTGTTATGTTACAGCAGGCTTCCAATATGACAGTGAATGCCAGTCAATCTCCTCACCGATGAAGAATAGACTTGAAGCCACAGATATGTGGGTCTACAGAAGCATACGAAGAATACATTGGACACAACATGTGAGTAACAACATATTTTTAGAGGAAATTGAAACAAAAAGGAAATTTTAATTAATATCTGGAAGAGACAGTTGAAATTTCTAGGGGACATAGTGAGTAAAGAAGTTTGGAAAATTTGATACTCAAAGGAAAGCTTGAAGGGGTGTGTGGAACAGAGGAAACATTATATAAACAAGCGTGTAAATCAATGGAGGAACAATGTTTAGGGGAGATATGAAAGAGAGAAAATTTATTCGGAGATACAAAGGGACAGAAAATTGTGGAGAGCCATGATCGACAACGGCCTGAACGGATAGGTCACATTGGAGAAGAGAAAGAAAATGAAACACTTTTCTCGGCATCCCTCTCTTTATATATTTTTCTAATTCACTCATACTCAGTAATTTGTTTTTACTCGCTAACCCCCCCCATCATCCACACTACCACTACGAGATCAGGTTGTGACACAACGTCGGTTTAATGTGTGGAGCCCGAGTGCGTACACCCGGGCTAGGAACAAAAATTGTCCGCACCTCCCGCAACCTTCGATTGCGCTGCCTTCGATGCGAGTACCAATCCCTCTCTACTCATAGTCAATAATTTAGTATTAAAAAAATTCTCTCTTACGGTCCGAAGTTAATTTTCTGTGGCCATAGATTTTTTAATTGTGTAAGTTTGGTTTATAGGATCCTCAGTAAAGGGACTTTTGTCTCGGTGTCATTATTGTTTAAATCATGAGGACAGGCCTTGTTCCACGACAAAATCAACAACACTTCGAAGATCTTTCTAACATTATACAAACCTTGATAAAGGAAAATTCCATTTTAAACTGATAGTTGCTGTAAACTAAGTACAAAAAAAAAAAAAAAATGGAACAAGAGCGCCATTGTCGTTTCAGGGAAATGGTTGCTCTG
>CAHIKZ030000219.1:822500-832500 GCA_903632075.3 Acanthosepion pharaonis | reverse complement strand
AAAACATGTTAGTAGTTCCAGGAATACGAGTTAGTAGCAAAGTATCTATACAGTCTTTGGTATTGAAGTATCGCTGTATGACTTCTTACTGAGTCTAAGGGCTCGCTCACGGTGACTTGATCTCTACGTTTGTTCGGTCTGTCTGTTACCTTCAACCTTTCACTCTCCCTCTTCGGACTGTCTCCCGGGTCTTTACGTAGCAGTAGTATATGTATATACTGAGTGAGTCCATTTGTGCAAAAAGGGGAGGACCCCGCAACAACAACAAAAAAAACCCCACTAAACTAATTGAGTTTTTTTCCCCACGTTTACAGATAAGACGTTTAGCCATATTGGCAACATTTGTCGTAAGAATCACCAGGATACATACTGGTTTATATACTAACGGAACTATTATCTGTAATATATATATATATATATATATATATATATATATATAATGTTATGAAATGGACAAATCAGAAAAGAAAAAGAAAATATCTATATACGGTGTGTAACAGCAAAATTGTCCAAATCGTGTAACAGCAAAATTGTCTAAATAATGTAACAGCAAAATTGTCCAAATAATGTAACAGCAAAATTGTCCAAATCGTGTAACAGCAAAATTGTCCAAATCATGTAACAGCAAAATTGTCCAAATCGGGTATCAGTATAAGTATCCATCCCACAAAATGTTTAATATTTAAAAAAAAAAAAAAAAAATTGAGTTTTTTTCCCACGTTTACAGATAAGACGTTTAGCCATATTGGCAACATTTGTCGTAAGAATCACCGGAAAATAAAACCTTTGGAAATCTATCAGGTTAAAATCATTTTGTGTCAGACCAAATGTCTTCTCAACTGAACAATGGGGAGATGAAAAAGATCATTAAGGCCTTCAGTAATGTTACCAAAATTCGAACTCTGGTTTCCATCTTTAAATTCCATTCTAAAACCATCAAGATAACGGTGAATAACATTTAAAAAGAGGGAACGGTAAAGAGGAAAATGGGATCAAGTGGTCATAAAAATAAGAGCGATCATCATTTCAATTTAGAACTAAAGAGATAACATAGAAAAGATCCAACTCAATCCATAAGACGTTTGGCGCGGGATAGAGGAGTTTCAGCAATGACAGTCCATAAAACAGTGAAAAATGACTTGAAAATGAAATCGTGCATGAAATCTATCGGGCAACTTGTTACTCCTGGACAGAAAGAAGGTTAGAGAGGGCGGAGATTGTCTTGAATAAGTTAGAAAATGATCCTCGAATAATTAATATATATATATATATATATATATATATATATATATATATATATATATTATGAAATGAACAATCCCGACAATTATTTTAAGACGTTTTTATGTTCATACATTCTTTCTATAGATACACATATTTAAGTAAATTCTCTGTTTATAATAAACAGTATTAATAACATTTTTATGTTTAACATTCTTTTTATAGATACAAGTATTTAAGTAAAATATATAACGGTTCCGTATAGGATGCAGGTTCGAACCCTGTCGAAGGACGAATATTTTCTATGAAAATTTCTCGGACATTCAGGCCGTTAAATGTTACTTAATACTGTTTATTATAAACAGAGCATTTACTTAAATACTTGTATCTATATAAAAAAGAACGTTAAGCATAAAAATGTCTTTAATAAATAAATTGTCGGACTTTGTCCATTTCTTAATGTGTGACGTCATTTGTTTACATTTGATACGCCATGAGCAGTTATGAATATACGTGAGAGATTCATGGAAAATTGAAGTTTATAAGCAGTAAATTCGACCTTACTTACTGAACGATCCTTTGCGGCCTAGCGGTAAGGCACGTCAGGTTATATGATGGTTCCGTATAGGATACAGGTTCGAATCCTGTTGCAGGACGATTATTTTCTATGAAAATTTCTCGGACATTCAGGCCGGCAAATGTTATTTAATACTGTTTATTATAAACAGAACATTTACTTAAATACTAGTATCTATAAAATGGATTTTAAACATAAAAATGTCTTTATATATACATATATATATATATTGAGATATGTTTCATTAAATACTTTAGACAAGTTTTTTCTTACTTATTTTCAGTTGGATCCTTTCATATTCACGGACAAGCTTCTTGGTGTCTTTATTAAAGAAATAGAGAAAATTACCGATTTGATACATATTCATTTATTCCGAATACTTTCGACATTAGCACAATGTCATCATCAGAATGTTGCATTTTTCTATGACAAATAGTGTAGTGTTCATCATTTTTCTGAGACAATATTGTTAAAGATGAATTTTTTACAAGTGATTTGAAAAAGGCTAAGGTTATGTGCTATACGATTTAGCTGGGTGTAAAACGTAGGGGAGTTAACTAAGTTATGAGGTTCTGAGTATTATATTTATATATAAAACGGAAAATACCCTCTGATTATGGGTTTTGAGGAGCGTGGAAGCACTTCTTAATTGCTGATGTTCCCAGGTCTAACCTATCCCTGGGTGGTAGCACCTGTTAGGGTCCAAGCCTTGGGCAAATAGTTAACCCCCAAACTGGCGTCAAAACACTATGAAAGTGTAAAAATAGGTTTTAATACCAATAATATACATTCTGGGAAAAATTATTACCAGCAATAGATTTTGGAAAAAAAAAAACCAGCAGTACATTTTCGGAAGAAAAAATTATTACCACCATATATTTAAAAAAAAAAATATTACCAACAATAAAAATCTTGTCGCCATTAAATAACCCATTGAGGTTAGTATACTGCAAACAAAAAAAAAACAAAAAAAACAAAAAAACAAAAAAAACAAAAACAAGCCAAACCAAAAGTGCACTAATACTCGAGTATATAAGGTAGCCACAATTAATTACCGGGAAATGTCGGGTACCTCTCCTAGTATCTATTAAAAAAATAGAAGCAATACATTTTTGAAAAAATAATATTACCAGCAAGGCATTCTTGAAAACAAAAAAACTATTACAAGCAATACATTTGACTCCCGACAAATACCTTCTTTGCAAAATTACATCAACTGATTTCTTACAAATACATATTCTATTCATACGAACCTATTTTTAAAATCTAGTCGGCATTAAATAACCCATTGAGGTGTTGATATGCCGTAAAACAAACCAATGCCAAACCAATATCAAAACAAAAAATCATTCGATCGTCACTTCCCCCAGGAATATTTTGTCTCACATCGACAAAAAAAAAGAGAACAAAACGAAAAAGCATGATGAACAATGCCTTTCAAAATATTTGTCGCAGAGTTTCATCAAAGACTGGAAATATTTGCCGGCGGGCAAATATTCTTCATAGAAACAAGAGTGAAAAATGAACATTTTGAAGTCAACATTCTAACATTAAAGTGAGAAATTACTTTAGACAAAATTACATACACCACAGTTTTGTAGGAAATAGACCATTGCTATCACAGATGCTTGCCGTTTTACA
This sequence comes from Acanthosepion pharaonis, assembly GCA_903632075.3. NCBI lineage: Eukaryota > Metazoa > Mollusca > Cephalopoda > Sepiida > Sepiidae > Acanthosepion > Acanthosepion pharaonis. The sequence continues at coordinate 829,061 of CAHIKZ030000219.1, read as the reverse complement.
TGATGCCATCGAATCCATTTATTCTTGATATTAAAGGAATTTCGATAGCAAAGTCTTCAGCAATACTTCCCAATTGTACATAGAGTTATTCTATTAGTAATACGTTCATTCATTTATTCCTGACAACTGACAATCAATTTCTTCCACGTTTTAGTGCGCTTATATAATAAACAATTAGCTATGCATTTACATTCTACATATAATAGCCATATTATTACCGTAATTCTTGAATTTGATCCTAACCACTGATAATCGCTTTTTTTCTCATTTGCAATGCATTCCTATAGTAAAATCATAGCCTTATTCTATTATTAATGTTGGCCTTAAATACTGACCACTGACAATCCCTTTCTTCCTCATTTTCAATGTATTCTTATAGTAAAATCATTAGCAACAAATTTCCATTATACATATAATAGCCCTACTCTATCGATAAAGCTTTATTTCATTCCTGACCACTGACAATCCGTTTCTTCCTCATTTGCAATGCATTCCTCTAGAAAAAGCATAAGCAATGCATTTCCATTATACATATAATAGCCTTATCCTATCCATAATTCTTGCATTCATTCCTGACCACTAACAATCCCTTTTTCCCTATTTTTAATGTATTTCTATAGTAAAATCATTAGCAATGCATTTACATTATACATATATTAGCCCTATTTATTAATAATGTTTGCCTTCATTCCTGACCACTGACAATCACTTACTGATTTTCAATGCATTCCTACAGTAAAATCAAAGGCATTTAAATAATTCATGTAATAGCCCTATTCTATCAGTAATGCTTGAATTCATTCCTGACCACTGACAATACATTTCTTCCTTTCTTCAATGGATTCCTATAGTAAAATCGTCAACAATGTATTTACATTATACATATTATAGCCCTGTTCTATCAGTGATGCTTGCAATCATTCCTGACCACTGACAATCCCCTTCCTCCCTATTTTCAATGTATGCCTATAGCAAAATCGTTAGCAATGAATTTCCATTTTACATATAATAGCCCGATTCTAACAGTAATTCTTTTATTCATTCCTGACCACTGACAATCCCTTTCTTCCCTATTTCCAAAGTATTCCCATAGTAAAATAGTTACCATTTCCATTATACATATAATATCTCTATTCTATCAGTAATGCTTGCCTTCATTCCAGACCACTGACAATCCCTTTCTACCTGATTTTCAATGCATTCCTATAATAAAATAATTACCAATGCATTTACATTATACATATAATAGCCCTATTCTATTGGTAATGCTTGCCTTTATTCCTGACCACTGACTATCCCTTTCTTCTCTATTTTCAATGCACCCTAAAATCATTCGCAATGGATTTGCATAATACATATAATAGCCTTATTCAATCAGTAATGCCTGACTTCATTCCTGACCACTGACAATCCCTTTCTTTTTTTCAATGCATTCCTATAGTAAAATCATTAATAATATATTTCCATTATACATATAATAGCCCTATTTTATCAGTAATGGTTGTCTTCATTCCTGACCACTGACAATCCCTTTCTTCCTCATTTTCAATGTATTACTATAGTAAAATCCTTTGCAATGAATTTCCATTATACACATAATCGCCCTATTCTATCAGTAATGCTTACATATATTCCTGGTCACTGACAACACCTTTCTTTCTCATTTGCAATGCATTCCTCCAGTAAAATCATTAGCAATGCATTTACATTATACATATAATAGCCCTATTCTATCAGTAACTCTTGCATTCATCCTAAACCACTAATAATCCATTTATTCCTTTTTACAATGCATTTCTAAATTAAACAGTTAGCTATGCATTTAAATTATGCATATAATAACTTTAATCGGTCGGTAAACATTGTATTTCTTCCGGGTGCTCAATATATTTCTATCTTGTGTCTTCTGGTTGAAGTGGAATTTCTTATCGACTAATTTTACGTGTTTCCAGACATCCTCGCCTGACTTCCAGTGACTTCATACCGCTGGTTCCTTCCAGATTCCTAGCCCCCATATACACCTTTCCATGTTATCGAACATCCTTGGATATATAAACGATTCGAATATGTCATGCTACATCTATAAGTCCATGACATGTAATTAGCGTTTTAAAAGCACGTCAGGTGAGATAATCGTTGTATTCTTATTTGGAAATGCGAATAAAAGTTTAATATAGACAAAAGTGCTCAGTATCAGAGATAGAGCGTATGTAAATATAAATGTGGACATTGAAGTCAACTGCAAGTGACGTGAAGTGCGGGAAATGAAACTGTTAACAAAGAACTTACGATTATACCAGGCCAACTCAACTTTCAATTAGTGAGTACCTCGCTTAAATCCCAAAGTTTAGATGTCACAAAGAAGAGATTACCCGAGCAATTACCATAAAAAGTATTTATAGTAAAGGTACAGCGATCAACTTTATGGCCCAGATGCCAGATCAAGACCAATAATATTGCTGATTCTTCTTTGGATTTCGTCAAGAAGCGCAAAGTAAATAGAAGAGGCACCGTGTTACAGTTTTTTTGTGTATATATATATGCGTAACTAGTGAGTTAGTCAAAATGACTTAATTCCCTTTATAGTCTACCAATAGAAGGTTGACCAATCAGAAACCGCAGAACATTGTATCCGTCGTGTATAAAGGCGGCCATCTTTGTTTACTCTACCGGAATGACCAGTGCCAACTTGTCAGGCGAAGATGCCAGAAGGAAGAACTACGCTCTGCTACGATATCCACTGTGAACCTGAACTACGCTTTCCTACTGTCTCCGAAATATTCACTGCTAACCTCTGGATTCTATACTCGAAGACGACCGTCATGAATTTGTAACACACCGGACCATATATGGCAGCAATATTCTAAGCGTGAAAGAGTGGTAGACTTATAGATATCTAAGATAGATTCTGGATAGAAAAATTGTCTTGTTTAAAACAGTGAACCAACTTTCTTGGAAGGAGACCAAGCAATGGATTCATTTCCAATTCATGTCATCTGAAAACGTTAGCCAAAGAAGACGCAACAATTTACTTTCCTGGAAGTTAGCATCAGACAAGCTGATGTAAGACGGAGAGGGGACACTCAAATGATTAATGGAGAGAAGTTTAATTTTGGAGGCGTTATAATTAACAAGCCATCTGTTGCCCCTGTTAACAACGGACTTGAAGTCGTTTTGCACCCTGGCTGCTATTTTGACCTTATCGAACTGATCAGGCTCACTATCTTGGTATTCAAAAGAAAGAACTAATGCGTCAGGTTATAAATCTCACGGATTCTTCATCAAATCAGATGAAGATATCAAGTTTTACGAGAATCTATTTTTTTCTGACATCTAGTGACCGTTACAAAATACCAAATCATTTGAGTTTTATTGGTTCCAGTCTGTGGGAATGACCGTTACGCACCGCTCCAAATTTATAAAAAAAAAATCCTACAGATGCATGCTGGGATTTCTTAGTCAATAAAAATGGACGATACTTGGTTTTACCCACACATCTTTTCTTTCTTGTCTAGTAGCCAGAAGACTACTTGACTGTATCGCATTTGCTTACGGACACTGTTTTTTTTTACTATCTTATAATTGCTTTGTTACGCTTAAATATAAACTTATAATTATTCATAACAGAGTATAAATCATTTAACAAATACAATGCATTAAATGTTTCTAATATAACAATTCCTAGTGATAATAAACATTTTAATACAGTAAACACTTATTTTTATGAAAGAGGAACTAATTTTCGAAAGAGTAGGAGATGCATTTCGAGTCGTAATGATTGTTTTGCTTATCTCTGTCGATTGGTTCAGTATCCTCGATTTCCTCCCCTGTTATTTATGATTAAATATTTGTAACAACTTTTACCGATAATATTATTATTTTATCCTTTTCTTATTTAATGATCGTCGTAACATAACATATTTCATACTGGAGAATTAGTAATGTATTAAATAAAGATGTTCTACTTCATGTCAGCTGCGAACGTTAGCCTAAGAAAGCGCAACGAGTCACTTTTCATGTGACCATTTGTGAGAAGCGCTCACTAGCAAAAGAGTTCCACTTTTGCATGCCAAGATTTCTGGAACATATTCTATGTTAACCAAAGCTCCAAAAACTTGGATTTGGTATAGCAGACTTGCTCCTTTAATCAAATCAAGAGAAAAACGTAATGGTAACGGAGTTAAAGTCACTTTCATTTCCTATAGCATTGGAAGGAAAATGTGTAGAGTGTGGTCGTCTCAGCACACCACAGATGTTCCGTCAGTGACCATAGCTTGTGCAGCAGCTTTTTGGCCTAGTACAACAGTCTCCAGGATCGTCCAAGACCAAATTCCCTAGATCATGTCTCTTGCGATTTTTTCTTCTTTCCAAAAATCAAATCCCAATGGAAAGGAATAAGATTTCAAGACGTCTAGGAAATCCAAGAAAATGCAGAGAGACAGCTGCTCGCTATCCCAAAACAGCAGTTCGAGGAATGCTTCCATCAATGGAAACGACCTTTGAAAAAGTGTATCGTTTCAGAAGGGGAGTACTCCGAAGGAGATTAAATGCTGAATTGACGTGTTGTTGTTTCCTTTTTTTTTTTAGCACCAGACCCTATACTTTTTGACCAGGCTCCATATATATATATATACACCGGGTATAGCAGAAAAATTGTCTAAATCGTGTAACGGCGTGGATTAAATGTCCATCCCACAAAATATTTAATATAAAAAAAAACACTAAACTGAGTTTCATTTATCCAGGTTTTCAGACAAGACGTTTAGCCATCTTGACAACATTTGTCGTAAGAATAACTGAAAATCTCTGAGTTATTCAGCTAGAAACGAATAGGTTAAAATCGTTTTGTGTCAGCCCCACAATGTTTTCTCAACTGTTATGCTCCAGGTTAGGACCAAGGAAGAACAACACGAACACAAGAGTAGAAATAACGAAGGTATATTACACGAAATAATAATACAAGATGTGGAAGGTGTTAGTATGACTGTCAGTCTGGTTTGGAGTGAACTACTATCGGCTCGACTCGATTCGTCCCTCTCTCTTGAGAGGCGTAGTATACATAGTGTTAGGAAGAGTTCATTCTGTAGATATAGGTAAAGACCCATGACACCAACTGAGCAGTGGAGAGAGGAAAAAGGCCTTCAGTGATTGTACCAACATTCATACCCTGGCTTCCATCTTCAAAGTCCATTCAAGAACCATCAAGAGAAGGGTGAATAAGTTTAAAAAAGGGGGGAACAGTAGAGAAGAAAACTGTATCAGGAGGTCACAACAAGAAGAGGGGTCATCATTTAAACTTAGAGCTAAATACATTCTTATTGTTCAAAATAGAGTTATAAAAACATCGGAGAATTCCAGTAAGATATCTTTAATCATTTCTAAGATAAAACGGTCTCAAAGATTAATCTGACAATTGAACAAATTTAGTGTTACACTCGGTATACCTCATATATATATATATATATATATATATATATATATATATATATATATATGATCGAAAATAAAAGTATAAAACTTAATATTACGAGACATATTAAAAACGGGCGAAGCAACTGATTTCGCTCCCGCTCTTCAGGCTTCAACGTGAGATTTAAAATTAACACAGAAAAATGAGATTATGCAGCCAAATTTAGTGTTGACTGGTTCACCGTGTTGTCCCGGTCTCACTCTTTATTTCATCTGAAGGTTCTGGAGACACTTTACATCGGGTCCTGCAAGCCTTCTTTGTGCAAACAACGTGAGTGTTTGTTGGGACTCGCTGTCATTTGTCTCTAGTTCCTTTTGCTAATGTTTTTTTTTTTTTTTTTTTTTTACAATTCTTTTTATTGTACATTTATCTGTGTTAATTTTAAATCTCCCGTTGAAGCCTGAAGAGCGGAGCGAAACCGGTTGCTTCCCCTTTTTGTTGTTTTTTTTTTTTAATTTTTTATTTAAAATGTTTTGTATTATTAAATTTATACTTTTTATTTCGATCATTAAATTATGTACCTACAAAAATATCTTTAAATATATATATATATATATATATATATATATATATATATATAGATAGATAGATAGATAGATAGATAGATATGTATATATGTAATAAACAATAAAATCAAAAATCACCTTATATGGGGAATAGCCTATTTCAGAAGACGAATATCAGTCGTCAGTCTTATCAACCCCAGTGTGGACTGAGTTCGTGTCAGATATAGAAATTTAACTGTGAAAGCTAAAAAAAAAAAAAACATCGAAAAACTAATACATAATTTATCTATTTCAATGTTTCAGTCAGACGAAAGGCATGAGACAGGGTGTCAGGAGAATGTGAAAGGTAATTGTCTTAAAGGGAAGAAGTTTTATATAATTAAACCCGAATATGATATTAATTTGGGGGTCATATGAAGAATAAAATATAAATTTAAAATCAAATAAGGAATAAAAGGAAGGTTTAAAAAGAACTTTAAAATATATAGATAGAAGGCTTTAATGGATTAATGAAAAGAGATTTGGGGAGATCTTATAGTAGGGGGAAGTTTATAAATTATAATATAGGTAAAGATGTTAAAGAGG
>CAHIKZ030000219.1:765000-817500 GCA_903632075.3 Acanthosepion pharaonis | reverse complement strand
AGAAAAGAAAAGGAGAACTAGAAGAAGAAGAAGAAGAAGAATAAGAAAAGGAGAACTAGAAGAAGAAAAGAAGAAGAGAAAAGAAGAAAAGAAAAAGAAAAGTGAGAACTAGAAGAAGAAGAAGAAGAAGAAGAAAAGAAGAAGAGAACTAGAAGAAGAAAAAAAGAAGAAGAAAAAAAGAAAAAAGAAAAAAAGGAGAACTAGAAGAAGAAGAAGAAGAAGAAGAAAAGTGAGAACTAGAAGAAGAAAAGAAGAAGAGAAAAGAAGAAGAAAATAAAAAGTGAGAACTAGAAGAAGAAGAAGAAGAAGAAGAAGAAAAGTGAGAACTAGAAGAAGAAAAGAGGAAGAGAAAAGAAGAAAAGAAAAAGTGAGAACTAGAAGAAGAAGAAGAAGAAAAGTGAGAAGAAGAAAAGAAGAAGAGAAAAAGAAGAAGAAAAGTGAGAACTAGAAGAAGAAAAGAAGAAGAGAAAAGAAGAAGAAAAGAAAAAGTGAGAACTAGAAGAAGAAGAAGAAGAAGAAAAGGGAGAACTAGAAGAAGAACAAGAAGAAGAAGAAAAGTGAGAACTAGAAGAAGAAGAAGAAGAAGAAAAGTGAGAACTAGAAGAAGAAAAGAAAAAGTGAGAACTAGAAGAAGAAGAAGAAAAGAAGAAAAGTGAGAACTAGAAGAAGAAAAGAAGAAGAGAAAAGAAGAAGAAAAGAAAAAAGTGAGAACTAGAAGAAGAAGAAGAAGAAGAAAAGTGAGAACTCGAAGAAGAAGAAGAAAAAAAAGTAATTTTAAAAATGAATATGAAAATAGAAGAAATCTTGAAGAAAATGCATCAACGAAAAAAGAAGAAGTCAGATTTTGAAGAAGAAGAAGAAGAAGAAGAAGAAGAAGGAAAAGGCAGCAAAATTGAAAAAAGAAGAAAAAGGCGAAGATGCAGAATATGAAGATGATGATGATGTTGATGATGATAATTTAAGCAAAAAAAAAAAAAAAAAACGAAGAAGAAAGAGGAAAAGGAAATGGTTAGAAGCAAACGAGGTAGGAAAAGTACAAAACAAAAAAGATTGGAAATGTCAAGAAACACAAATCACTCGATGCAGCTCTAAAGTAAAATATAACGAAGAAGAATCAATGAGAAATGAGGTAAGTTATTAAAAGACAAAGGTGATAAAGATCGTACAAGTGAAAGAGGAAAAAAGGGATGAAAGAAAAAAAGAAAAAGATAGAAACAAAAAACCTGAGATAAAAATAAAACAGTAAAAGAAAGAAAAAGAAATCAGGACAAAAAAGAAACGAAACCAAAAAGAAACACATAAAAGAAATAAAGAAAAAGAAAGAAGCAAGAAAAGTAGAGATAAAATAACGGTAAAAGAGAGAAAAGAACCAGGACAAAAAAAGAAACGAAACCAAAAAGAAACACATAAAAGAAATAAAGAAAAAGCAATAAGCAAAAAACTGGAGATAAAATAACAGTAAAAGAAAGACAATGAACAAGGAAAAAAAAAGAAAAACGAAACTAAAAAGAAACAGAAAAAAAAATAAGAAAAAGAAAGAAGCAAACAAACTGTAGATAAAATAACGGTAAAAGAAAGAAAAGGAACCAGGACAAAAAAGAAACGAAACCAAAAAGAAACAAAGAAAAAGAAAGAGGGAAAAAAACTGAGATAAAATAACGCTAAAAGAAAGAAAAGAACCAGTGCATAAAAGAAACGAAATCTAAAAGAAACACATAAAAGAAAGAAAGAAATAGAAAGATGCAAACAAACTGTCGATAAAATAACGGTAAAAGAAAGAAAAGGAACCAGGACAAAAATGAAACGGAACCAAAAAGAAAGACATTAAAGAAAGAAAGAAAAAGAAAGAAGAAAGAAAAACTGGAGATAAAATAACGATAAAAGAAAGAAAAAAAAACAGGAAAAAAAGAAACGAAACAAAAAAGAAACACATAAAAGAAACAAAGAAAAAGAAACAAAACTGGTGATAAAATAACGGTAAAAGAAAAAAAAGAAATCAGATTCAAAAAGATATGAAACCAAAAAGTAACACATAAAAGGAACAAAGAAAAAGAAAGAAGCAATAAAAGTGTAGATAAATTAACGATAAAAGAAAGAGAAAAAAAAACAGGAAAATAAAGAAACGAAACCAAAATAAACACATAAAGGAAAAAAAGAAAAAGACAGAATTATAAAACTGAAGTTAAAATAACGGTAAAAGAGGGAAAAGAACCAGGACAAAAAAGAAACGAAACAAAAAGAAGCACATAAAAGAAAGAAAGAAAAAGAAAGAAGCAAAAACTGGAGATAAAATAACGGTAAAAGAGAGAAAAGAATCAGGAATAAAAAAAGAAACGAAGCCAAAAAGAAACACATCAAAGAAAAAGAAAATAAAGAAAAATGTGAAACAATAAAAACACAGAAAACAGACAAAAGTAAAAAATAACCAAAAAATAAAAAATCATGTAAAAAAAATTCAAAGAAAAAAAGAAAAGAAAAATGAACGAGAAAAGGCAAACAATAAAACAAGAGAAAAGAAAGAGATGAAAAGAAAGGAAGGAAGGAAGAAAAAAGAAACATGTTCAAGAAAATGATGAAAGGAAAAGAATGAAATGAAAGAGAAAAGAGAAGCAATAAAACTAAAGAAAAGAAAGTGATAAAAATAAACAAGAAAAAATAATACTAAAGTAATAAATCACAAGAAAAAGAAAAGAAACAAAAAAGGAAAATATAAGTTAAAAAGGCAAATAACTAAGAGGGAAACAAAAAAGAAATAAACTTGATGAGGAAAGGAATCAAGAAAAAGCAAGAAAAACAAGAAAAGGATAGAAAAATGAAGAAAAAAAATTAGATTAATAAAAGAAAGAAAAAAAAAGGCCACAATGACAAGAAAGAAATAAAATAAGAAAAAGTTAAGAAAAGACAGAATAATAAATCAAGAAACATAAGAAAATGAAAATGAAAAGTGAAAGAGAAAAAAGAAGATAATAAAGAAAGAAAAAAGAAGCAAGAAAAGAAAGTATAGGAGGAAGAAAAAGAAAAAAGAAAAAGGAATAAAACAAACAAGAGGCAGGAAAATAGAAACAAAAATAAAGAAAGGACACTAGAAAAAGAAACAAAAGAAAAATAAAGCAACAAAGAAGAAGAGGGAAGAAAATAATTAAGAAAAAGCGAAAAAAACAATTAAAAGGAAAAAGGAAACACTAAAACGGAAGTATACAAAGAAGGAAGTAAAAGCGAAAAAGAAAACAATTAAAAGGAAAAAGGAAACACTAAAACGGAAGTATACAAAGAAAGAAGAAAAAGTGTAAAAAGAAAACAATTAAAAGGAAAAAAGGAAACACTAAAACGAAGTATACAAAGAAAGGAGAAAAAAGTGAAAAAAAGAAAATAATTAAAAGGAAACACTAAAACGGAAGTATACAAAGAAAGAAGAAAAAGTGAAAAAAGAAAACAATTAAAAGGAAAAAGGAAACACTAAAACGGAAGTATACAAAGAAGGAAGTAAAAGCGAAAAAGAAAACAATTAAAAGGAAAAAGGAAACACTAAAACGGAAGTATACAAAGAAAGGAGAAAAAGTGAAAAAAGAAAATAATTAAAAGGAAACACTAAAACGGAAGTATACAAAGAAAGAAGAAAAAGTGAAAAAAGAAAACAATTAAAAGGAAAAAGGAAACACTAAAACGGAAGTATACAAAGGAGGAAGTAAAAGCGAAAAAGAAAACAATTAAAAGGAAAAAGGAAACACTAAAACGGAAGTATACAAAGAAGGAAGAAAAAGCGAAAAAAGAAAACAATTAAAAGGAAACACTAAAACAGAAGTATACAAAGAAAGAAGAAAAAGAAAAGAAACATGTTAAAGAAAGAAAATAGACAAAAAAAGAAAAGAAACATAAAAACGTTCAAAAGACAGGAAAGAAATAGGATAAAATGAGAGGAGACCTAAGAAACACAAGGACTGTTCTCCGTCGTCTTTTGAAGGCTTGCTTTGTTATTTCACTTTTTCGTAAGGTCTATATGAGTGAAGATCTGTTCGCATTATTTTAAATGGCGTAAGGTGAACAATGAATTACTATTTGATCTATATCGGGGACATCTATAGGGAGACCTCCGAAATATCTTACTTCTATTTCTGCTTGCCTGGCTGTCGATGGCCGAAGTTTGATGTCGAAATCTGGAAATATTACAGTATGCTATAGATCAAATAGTAATTCATAATTCACCTTACGCCATCTTAAATAATGCGAACAGATATTCACGAAAAAGTGAAATGGCGAAGCATGCCTTCAAAAGGCGACCGACGAACAGAAAGTCCTTGTGTTCCTTTGGGCTTCTCTCACTTTTGTAAAGCTTCATTCCTACTTTCCTACATGAAGCTTTACAAAAGTGTGTTTCTTTGTTTGTTTAACGGTATATCAACACTTTATGGGTCATTTAATTCCGAAATTTAATTTACTTTCGAATTTGAATATTTTTTCTTTTTTACAAAAATAATTGCTGGAATTTTTTTAATATGAAAATATATTTTTATACTTTCAGTTTTTTGACCCCAGTTTGGGGGTTTCCTTATCTGCCCCTAGCTGAGACCCTAACACGTGCAACCACCCCAGATCAGGATGGACCTGGGAATAACAAAAATTAAGAGATGCACTATTTACATTATTCGGACTATTGTCCTCATCTTTGTTTCCATATTTATTACAACGTTTCGGCCCTTCCGTATCTGTCTATATTTCTGAGATGAGGTATTATGTACACTATTTACATTATTCGGACTACTGTCCTCATCTTTGTTGCCATATTTATTACAACGTTTCGGCCTTTCAGAATCTGTCTATATTTCTGAGATGAGGTATTATGTACACTATTTACATTATTAAGACTATTGTCCTCATCTTTGTTTCCATATTTATTACAACGTTTCGGCCCTTCAGTATCTGTCTATATTTCTGAGATGAGGTGTTATGCACACTATTTACATTATTCGGACTATTGTCCCCATCTTTGTTGCCATATTTATTACAAGGTTTCGACCTTTCAGTATCTGTCTATATTTCTGAGATGAGGTATTATGTACATTATTTACATTATTAGGACTATTGTCTCCATCTTTGTTGCCATATTTATTACAAGGTTTCGACTTTTCAGTATCTGTCTATATCTCTGAGATGAGGTATTACGTATACTATTTTCATTATTCGAACTATTTTACTCGTCTTTGTTGCAATATTTGTTATAAAGTTTCAGCCTTTCATTATCTGCCTATATTTCTCAGATGAGGTATTATGTATAATTTTTACATTATTCGGACTATTATCCTCATATTTGTTGCCATATTTATCACAACGTTTTGGTCCTTGTACACTCCGGCCTTCTTCAGGTGGTTGCAATGTCGAACTGAGCCATTTGTCTCGCTCACTGGGTAGACTGTTCTAGTTCCACGTGCCATGTCTAATGGATGTCAGTTATCAATTATCTCCTGTTGCTTCCCCTCTCCAAGTTCTCCACCGCCTTAACCAGGTATTGAACTCACACCCTTTGAGTCCTGTCACTGGATCTAACTAACGCCTTTATCCACTGTGCCATCTGTTCTTGAGTTGGTTTCACATTCCTTAAAATCTCCCTATCGGAGGTTTTGTAACTTATCGTCATACCCTAGACAGCTTTACTAAAATCAGATCAGTCCAAAAATGGAGTATTGGTGCAAGCTGCCCAATTTCCACGTTTGTGCGTCCTTGCGGGTGATGAATTATTTTTCACGCTACAATCGTTTTTCCAACAAACGAAAGCTTGCTAGCTCCTCAATATTTAATCACTTTTTCCTTGCAAATGTTCATACGAGTTAAATTCCTTAGTTTCCCCAGTTCAGACCTTCCCAGCTAGGAACCACGCTATGCCCCGTATACAGGGCGGGAACCATCCTCATTGCCTTCGTATTCCATTGGTAAGGAGGAAGTACCACTCAAACAGCTTCTTCCCTATAACGGTTACATTGCGGAACAGACACCTGAAAGGATGTTTCTCTGACTATTATAATCGTAAACTCTTCCAGTTTAAAAAGAAACGTTATCTATCTGTTAGGACCAAGGAAGAACAACCGAAACACAAGAGTAGTAATAACGAAGGTATATTACACGAAATAATAATACAAGATGTGGAAGGTGTTAGTATAACTGTCAGTCTGGTTTGGAGTGAACTACTATCGGCTCGACTAGATTCGTCCCTCTATCTTGAGAGGCGTAGTCTACATAGTGTTAGGAAGAGTTCATTCTGTAGTTATAGGTAAGGACCCATGACACCCCCCTCCCAAGCTTTTACCTCGCAGGGTCTTTTGTATTTTTCCTTTTCGTGTTAATCATCAAAGGCTCTGTAAATTTTCTTTTTCTGCTTGATTTCCGCGGTTCTGAAATTGCTTGAGGCCTTTGCATATTGAATATGTCAAATATTGTGTCCATTACTTACGCCTCTTCCTGAGGTAGACCGTTAGAATCCTTTAACAGCCTCTTTCTGATCTGATTTAAGTGCCTTTTATGCGAGAACTTCGGAACCTTAATTATGTAAATCACGTTCCCGATTCGTTTCTCTATTGTACCTGGCTCCCAATAGGATGTGTTATTTTTTAACATTTTTAAAGAAACCTTTCTCCCCTGGGCTAAATTTTCTTTTTGGTACGAACAACGTTGGTGATTGCTTTGTCTGCTTTGTCAAATACTGATCTAATTTTTCCGGCGAACATTACTACCGCCGGCGATAATGCCGATGGCGTAGAACTGTTCGGTATAATTCTATACACTTGCAAGAATTGTTGTAAAGCGTTTTCTGTTGGTACGTCATAAGCTTTTCTTAGTACTCTTTTTAATGTATCTACAAACATCTCCGTTTGCCCGTTCGACTTTGGATGATATGGCGGAGATTTGATGTGTTTCACCTGAAAAGTTTCACGAAATTCTTGAAAATCCGCAGATGTAAATTGTGTCCCATTATCGGTGACTAAACAATCATCCACTCCGAAACGAGCAAACAGCTCGTCAAGGCAATTTATTGTCGTCCAGAAGTAGGTTTTCTACAACGAAATACTCCTGGCCATTTGCTGTAACTGTTTACTACAATTAAGTAGTAGAAACCCTCTAATAGACCTGCAAATCTACATGGATTCTCGACCACGGTCGATCTGTCTTAGGCCATGGCTTATGATTGATCGGAGGTGCCTTGACTGCTAAGGAACAGCCCTTTCATTTGACCATCATATGTATAATATCTTGATCCATGTTTGGCCAGTACACGTAAATTCGAATTTAAGGATTTCATCCTGTTCTTTCCTGGGTGGCCCACGTGAAAATCCTTGAGGATTCGCCTTTGTAGCGTTTTCGGGGTTACTACTCTTTCATTATATAGCAGAACATTATCACATAACGAAAAACTGTCTGCAATATGCTTATCTTTTCCTGCATTTTTTTTTCGTTTCCTTTATAAATTCGTCATTCACTGCTTCGTTTCTCATTTCCGGTAATGTGACGGGAAGGTTTCGAATTGTACTACATAATGATGTTCTAATATTTTCTTCATATCGTAGAGCTGCAATTACGGAATCTTCTAATGGCTCCGTTTTCTTTGGTATTAGTCTCGGAAGACAGTCTGCATGCCCGATTTTGTTTGATGGAAGATACTCCAATTTGAAATTATAATTTCATAAAATCGTCCCCCATCTTAGTAATCTATTAGCAGTGTAGACAGGTAGATCTTTCTTTGATCCAAATATTGTGAGTAACGGCTTGTGGTCCGTCTACAAGGTGAAAAATCTACCGTAACTATATCTGTGGAATCTTGTAATCGCAAAAATAATTCCCAGCGCTTTTTTTTTCAATTTGCGGAAAATTTTGTTCGGCTGGTAGTAATGTCCTTGACGCATGTGCGATGGGTTTTAGTGTCCCATCCGGCATTTTATGAAGTATACATGCCCCAACACCATAGGCACTCGCGTCACCCGCGACTATTATTTCCAATTTTAGATCATAATGCGCTAAAAATAAATCTGCTGTTAGAGTCTTAATGATTTTGTCGAAAGTTTTCTGACATTCATATGACCATTCCCAAACTTTCTCCTTCTTCAAAAGTTCATTTAGGGGTGCGCGTAATGTGTGCATCTTAGGAATAAATTCTTGATAATAATTTACTAAGCCCAAGAAGCTTTGTAACTCGGCTAAATTTTTGGGAGCCGGCATTTTTATTGCCGTGGCTCTTTCTGGGTCTGGTCTTCTTCCTTCTTCGTTAATAATATGGCCCAGGTGTTTTATTTCCTTCATAAAGAAGTCACATTTATTTTCCTTTACCTTAAAACCGTAATTTTGTATCTACCTGAAAACCTCTTGAACGTGTTCCCAGTGTTGTTCAATGTTTTTGCTGTTTATCAGGATGTCATCAAGGTATGCGATCGTGAAATCCAGTTCGCCTAGCATAGTGTCCATTATTTGCTGAAATATCGCCGGCGCGACCTTGATCCCGAATGGTAATCTCCGGAACTGATATAATCCTTTATGTGTGTTTATGCACAACAACCTCGAGCTTTCCTTATCTACTGGTACTTGTAGGTATGCTTCGCTCACGTCTATTTTTGAGAAAAATTTTCCTCCGTTCAACTTTGTGAAAACTTCCTCCGGACTAGGAAGAGGATAGTGATAATCCTTAATCGTTGCATTCAATCCCGTCGAGAAATCAGCGCATACCCGTATCTCACCCGATTTCTTTTTCACGCAAACCGTAGGTGCGGCCCATTGACTATATTCCACCTTTGTCAATATGCCGGTTATCACGAGTCTATCCAACTCTTCGTCTATCTTTTCTAATGATGCGAAAGGTACTTTTCTTTTCTTCTTGAAAATGGGTTGTACATTTTCTTTTAGTTCGATTTTGGCCGTCATTTTTTTTACACCTTCCGAGGTCGGCTGAAAATACGTCGGGGAAACTCTCCTTTAATTTCTCCTTCAATTTCTCTGCCTCGTTCGATAACCTTTCCACTTTTTGGCAGAACGTATTTATCGGCAAATCTCAGAGGTAAAATGTCTGCATCCAGTCAGTTCCAAATAAATTTTCCGTATTTTTTAGAACATGCATCTTTAATTTCTTGGTCATCCCGTTGAATGTCACCTTTGTGATAATCTCCCCCTCAAATTTGATTTTTCTTCCTGTTACCGATCTGGCTATCTGTTCTCAACATGGTCTGTTTGTTTAATTTCTTTCATGTTTGTTAATAATGGTTAAATCTGATCCGGAATCTAATTCTAATCTAATTTTTTTGTTTAACATTTCTACTTGTACGTATTTTCGTATATTTATCCCGTCCGCTTGGTCAGTTCTAGTGACTCTTACTCGGCTTTGGTTTTTCTTTCTTGGTTCTACAGTGCGAACTTTTATGTCCCACTTTATTTCACGACAGAAAAGTCTTATAGCGGTATGGACAATTTTTGTACACATTTAAAGTCCCACAGCGATAGCATGGATTGGTGGTGGTTTCTTCTGAGGTTTCATTTGACTTTTTGTAGTAAAATAATTTGTTTGGTTTGTTTTTGAGGAGGGAGAAAAACGAGTTTGTCGTTGTACTTTTCGTATGTGAGCGATGCCAGTCTCTTCGATATCTTTCGAGTCCTTTTTTACGCTTATACATCTCTGACAGTACTCAGCCAATTTTTGTAGCGTCCGTTTTGGTTCACTCTCCAGTTTTGTTAGAATTCTCCGTCTGATCTCCGCATCTTTAGTCGAAATCAGGCCTTGGACGAATATCAAATTTTTAAAATTGTCAGGGCTGAGTTCAAATAACTTAAAGTCATCACAGTGTTTCTTTACTACGGAAGCGAATGTTATGTAGTCTTCGCTATCCTTTTTTGTTAAATTTAAACATTTCCACCTTTTGTGTAATAGTGAAGTGTTCGAACTAAATAATTCCGTTAAAAGTTTCACGGCTTCCCTGAAAGTCAACTCATTCGTTTTCCTCGGTAGGATGTAGTCTACGAATTTAGTGTATTTGCTTGACCCTAGATTCCTAAGTAGTAGACGTACTTTTTTCGCGTCTGACCAATTCCCGCAATCAAACTCATATGAATCTTCATATCTTCTGACGTAAGCCGCGAAGGTTTTGTCTTCGTCCGGTGCATAAGTGAAGTCTTTGATTGAGCGTCATATAGCATTTTGCGAGAATGCTGCTTCATTTTCAGAATTTTGTCCTTTATTTGTTACTGCCCGTAGTAGTAATTCTTGTAGTTCGAGTTGCTTTTCTTCGTTTTTCTGTTGAATTTCTAATTGTCTTTCTTCGAGTCTAGTCTTTTTTTCTCATTTTTTTTGCTGCTCGAATTGCCTTTTCATTAGTTCCAATATGGTTGCCTTAAAGTCTTCCATGTTTATACCGTAATTTAATAATAACACAGGCTATCTGTTGTCACGAGAAGAGAAGGAAAAAACTCACTTTTCCTCCTTACTTTTTCTTTTCGCAATATGTACTTTGTAGCTAGAGTTGTGTACTTGTGTAACGATTTTTCCTTTTTTTCTCAGTGTAGACTTCAGATCTTTGTCGTCTGTTGTTCTGGAACCTTGGTATGAAATTTTTTTTCTCCGTAGAATTCGATTCTATTTTGGCTGACAGGTAAAATTCGTGTCTTCCTTACCACTGTTATGGTTGGTTTCCAAAAAAAAGATTATCTTTTATCTTCGCGTAGAAATTGTGCCTTTTTTCTATATCTCCGTCGCCTCTGTTATGGACGACCTATAGCAAAAAGGGTTTGTTTATATATATATATATATATATATATATATCCTCCGCGTAGAATTCGTTTCTTCAGTATCCCCGTCGCAACTGTTATGGTCCAGGTTAGGACCAAGGAAGAACAACACGAATACAAGAGTAGAAATAAGGAAGGTATATTACACGAAATAATAATACAAGATGTGGAAGCTGTTAGTATGACTGTCAGTCTTGTCTGAAGTGAACTACTATCGGCTCGACTCGATTTGACTCTCTCTCTTGAGAGGCGTAGTATACATAGTTTTAGGAAGAGTTCATTCTGTAGTTATAGGTAAGAACTCATGACACTATCCTACATATCCGCATAATATACACTTCTTATTTCCTTTCGTTATACATTTACAAACACAGTGATACTCTACCTTGAGATGGCTCTTGTGCCTTGTATTAGCTGAGCAACAGTATAAAAAGCTATTTGGGGATAATCAATGCATTCTACAAACTAGTTTTAAGTCATCATGTTTTTTCAAAATTTAAAAGTCATTTTTGTGAGTCTGCGAACGATCCAACATTCTTTCTCTATAAATAAATTGAGAATTGCTTTATTCTTTTTATGCCATTTCAGTTCAGGAAAGGTATTATATGAACATTCTTTTGATAGTTGTTGAAAGCAGTAAAGCTCAGGGGTACCCTGACCCAACCCCAAATAGTCCATTTCTGATTTCCTCAATGTCAAAATTCGACCGTCCTGGGTAAGACGATAAACTGCATCCGCGTTCTGGGTAAGACGATAATCGACATCCAACACCAAAGCCTTTGATAGGGAGGCTTTGATGAGTATGGAACCAACTCTTAATTCTTGGTGTTCCCAGGTCCACCCTGACCGGGCTGGGAGCACAAGTTAGGGTCCCAGCTATGGGCAAATAGTTAACCCCCAAACTTGGATCAAAGCACTATGAAAGTATAAAAAAATAGGTTTTAATACCAGCAATGCGTTTTTGTAAAAAATTACCAGCAATAAGTTTTTTTTAGAAAAATTATTACCAGCAATAATTTTTTCAAAAAAATATAAACACTAATATATTTTCAAGAAAAAAATGCATTTTTTTAAAAAATATTATCAGCAATACATTTTTAAAGGAAAATATTACCAGCAATAAAAACCTTGTCGGTATTAAATAACCCATTGAGCTTGAGAAAAAAAACACCCCTGAAGAAAAGACAAAAAATACACACACACACAAAAAAAAAGTCAAGGTTTGTCTTCTGATCGGATTTAAGGCAAGGTCTTATTGACAAGGAACGGGAGGGAAAATGGATGAGACAATAAACAAAGGAATGAAAAAAAGAAGACAAGATGTCGCTCAGTATTTAGAGTGTAGGGAGAGCGACCCCTAGTGACAATTAGGAAATTAAGGAGAAGATAACTCCGACAAATTTAAAAAGGATTAGGTGAGTAAATGGTAGTCTGAATAAAAAAAAATGGAAGCATAATGAAAGAAAGAAAGAAACAATAAAGTAAGAAAGAGTAAAAGGGCGAAAGAAAAACGAATTAAATAATGGAGGTCAATTGGAGAAGGTATGAATGAGTAAATAAAAGAAAATAAGAAATGAAAGAAGTAGATGGTAGAATGGAGTGGAATATTTTAAGATTGAAGGAAGAAATGAAAAAAAAAACGAAAAACTAAAAACAAAGCCGGAAGAAATGGAACGAGAGGTGGAATGAAAGACAAAATGGTACAAGGAATGAAAATATGAAAGAGGAAATAAATAGAAGAATTTAAAAAGATATAAAGTTCTGTAAACGTAGAAAAGGAATGAAAAACTAAATTATAAAGAATGAAAGAAGGAATATAAAAAGAAAGACGGAATGAAAGAAAGGATGAAAAACGAAGAAAAAGAAAGTAATGAAAGATTGCATCAAAAGTGGATAGAAATTTAGAACAGAGAATGAAACACAGAATGAAAGCGGGTTTGAAAGAAATATGAATGAAAGAAGGAATGAAAGATGGGTTGAAGGAGTTGTAGAGGGTATGAAAGAAAAAATATAACAAAACGAAATGTATGAAAGAGGAAATGCAAGAATGCAGGAAAGAAAAAGGGAAAAGAAGGAAGGAAAGAATCAAGAAAGAAAGAAAAGGATGAGGAAGAAAAAACAAGAAAATGGAAGAAGGAATGAATGACAGAATGAATGAAGAAACTGAAAAGTATTAAAGAAAGAATAAAAGACTGAATGAATAACGAAATAAAAGAAAAGAGAAGAAGAAAAAAGAAGACAATGAAATAAACAATGAAAGACGTTGTGAAAGAAGGAGTGAAAGAGAGTATAAGATAAAATAAGGAATGAAAGACAGAATGAATTATGAAGTAAAGTAGTAATGTAAGATGTTATAGAATAAAAATTGGACAGGAAGAAAGAATGATGGGGGAATGTCGAATGTCATGTAAGTAAGAAGAAAGAAAGAAAAGAAGGAAGTTTGTGAGAGAAAGAAAAAAAGAAAGAAAGACAGAAAGATGGAGGACTGTCGAAATGTCCGGTAAGTAAGAATGAAGGAAGAAAAGAAGAAAGAAAGAAAGAAAGAAAGAAAGAAAGAAAGAAAGAAAGAAAGAAAGAAAGAAAGAAAGATGAGGAATGTTGAATGTCACGTAGGTAAGAATGAAGAAAGAAAAGAAGGAAGTTTGTGGGAGAAAGAAAAAAAGAAAAAAGAAAGAAAGAAAGACAGAAAGATCGAGGAATATCGAAATGTCAGGTAGCTAAGAATGAAAAAAGAAAAAAAGAAAGAAAGAAAGAAAGAGAGAAAGAAAGAAAAAAGATGGGAGAATGTCGAATGTTAGGTAAGTAAGAATAAAGAAAGAAAAGAAGGAAGTTTGTGGGGAAAAAGAAAGAAAGAAAGACAGAAAGATAGAAGAATGTCGAAATGTCCGGTAGGTAAGAATGAAGAAATAAAAGAAGGAAGTTAAAGAAAGAAAGAAAGAAAGAAAGAAAGAAAGATGGGGAATGTCGAATGTCACGTAGGTAAGAATGATGAAAGAAAAAAGAAATTTAGGAGGAGAAAGAATGAAAGAAAGAAAGAAAAAAGAGAGAGAGAAAGAGAGAAAGATGGGGAATATCGAATGCCAGGTTGGTAAGAATGAATGAATGAATGAAGGAAGGAAGGAAGGAAGGAAGGAAGGAAGGAAAGAGAGGTTGTAGGAAAGGGGAAATAGAAGAATGTAAAAAAGAAAGGGTACAAGACAAAATGGAAGAAGGAGTTGGAGGAGTATAAATAAATAAAAAAAAATAAGAAAATGAAAGCAAGAATGAAGAGAGAATGGTAAAACGAATGAAAGAAAAAATGGCAGAAAAAAAGAATTACGAAATAAAAGATAATGAAATAACATTGAAAAATAGAAGAAAGAATAAAAGAAAGAATGAAAGCGGAAATAGAATAATTCATAAAGAGAAGAAAGCAGAATGAATGAAAGTATGAAAAATAGAATGAAAGAGAAATGGAAAATGTCATGAAAAAGTGAAGGCAAAGATTCCTAAGTGAGAGAATAGAACTTAAAATGAAAGAATAGCATAAACAAAAGAGAGAAAAAAAGAACTAACAGACGATAGAATGAAAGAATGAGAGTGAGAAAAAAAGAGGGAATAAAAAAGGCAGAGAAGGAAAAAAGAAGACTGAATGAAAGGAAGAATGAAATAAAATATAAAAGAATTACAATTGGAATGGCTGACAGAATTTAAGCAAAAAAAAAAAAAAAAATAGGAATGAACGAAGATTTCTTAGACGATACCGAGAAAAGTTCCGTCTAGAAAAAAAAAAGAAAATGCAAAATTTAATCTCACCAATGCTCCCGGCATCTCTCGACGATAATCGGTCAGAATCAATTATTTCAACATTATAATTAAAAAAAAAAAAAAATCTTGGATGGAGACCATTTTTAATTTATTTTTTGCTTTCTTTCTCATAAAACAGCAAATTCATAAGTTAAATATAAAATTAAATAATCACGAAATAAACGTGTGCTGACGAAGCACGATAAGACACACAGATGGAAAAAAAAATTGCACACAAGTAAATAAATAAATACTAAAAATCTTTGACGGACGGAAAGAAATCAACCTAAAAATGTATGTTCTTTACTGAAAGATCTGCACTTCTTAAAAAAATTGTGATTAATGATAAAAAAAGCTAGAAATATCCATCGCTATGTTTTTATTTATTTCATTTTACTTAATTTCGTGTTATTTTTTTTTTTCTTATAAAGAAAAAAAAACTTTTTTATAAAGAATTATCAAAATTCCGCTCTCATCTCGGTACAAAAATTTAAACCCAATATTCAACATGGCCGCCGGTCGCATACATTTTAATTAACGTTTTAATTCTCGCGTTATTCCACGTGACCCTTTCTCATGATACTAAAGAATGTAAAAGACCCTTTGAACTAAAGTTAGTTCATTATAATAGTGCATGTGGTATCAGTCTTTCTTTGATTATTTATATTTATTTGCTAGTTATTTAAATTTTAGTCTGCTGTAGCGCTGAAGATGTGGAAATTAGGTTAGGACTATAGCGAGCCAATCTTTTAAAAAATCAGGATTTGAAGCACGTGTTATTTTCATCCTTAACTTCATATCCTTGCCCATAGTTTATACACCATAACGTGCCAAAAGTTATTTGATAGCTAGTGTAGGTCGTTGATTGGCAGCTATTCGATGTGTCATCGATTCCAGAATCGACCGGAAGACTTCTATAGAGCTGTTTACCTATACTGACTTTCGACAGCTCATCGATAAACTTTTACTAAATTTCACTCAATGCAAGACGCGAGAAGCGTTTAAGCTAGTGGACACATGAATGAGCTGCTCGATAGGAGTTTAAAAGGTGGACGTAGGGAATGAATATAGCTAGGATATGGAGGATAGATAACGATTTATGTTAGACTAGAAGAGCTTAAGATGGTAGTGTTCAGGAAACATCCACTTGAGAGTATATTCTTGAAATTGTGGAGTAGAAGCTTTCTGAGTGAGATGCTCTTCTTACTAAATGTATATGAGAGGAATGATGGTGATTCAAAAGTGTGGATGTAGAAAGGAGGTTCTTGGATGTAAATGAGACTGGAGGACTGAAGAGCGGAGCTCGTCTGAAACATTTGTCATGGAAGTAGCGATAGTTTTGCGACTTTGCGTCTGTAGGGAAAATTGTTGTAGAGTGGAAAATGTCATCTCTAGAAAACAGTGTAGAAGTTTGTTTTGACTTTTTTTTTTTCGTAAACCTCTAACAAAGGTAGAATGTGATGACTGAACAATTGTAACCCAGATATGGCAGCCATATTTTATTTGGCATCTGATCTGATTCTTGTAATGAAAAAGCATATCAGAAGGAGTCAGGTGCTTCGTGGAATGGTTCAAGGAGCCGACTATTTTCCCCCGGCATCGTTAATAATGGATAGTCCAACATATGTGTGTGTGTGTGTGTGTGTGTGTGTGTGTGTGTGTGTGTGTGTGTGTGTGTGTGTGTGTGTGTGTGTGTGTGTGAACAGACCATTCCACTAGTTTCATGATTACTTGATTGGACTCATAAGAGACGGACCTGATAGCCAGAACAGAAATTTATCATACATATTTATAAGTCTACCATTCGTCCCTAATTTGAATATTTCTGACACATCTAGTTTGGCGTTACTGCTACATATTTTTGCATTCCTGAAAAGAAAAAAACAAAAAACAAAAAAAAACAAAGATACTGCAATGTTATTGATCCTGATCTGGCATCTCGGCTTCAGTAACTTTCCTACCTCAGTAAAGTAGCCTCCCTCTGCCTTTTCTATAAATACTTCCATGGCAACTTTTCTGATGAACTTTCCTCTATAGCACTTAGACTTTATGAAATTAAGTGAAGTACTAGATTTGTGGCAAGCACTCATAATTTTATAGTTGAAATGGCAAGATGAAACCGTAAGTTCTATGCCAACAGTTTCTTCTCTCGCACTTCTTGCTTGTGGAAATCTTTTTGGATTTGCTTTCCAATGAACTTTGATCTTCAAAAATGTAAATGTAATGTCAGCTGTAATCTTTTATCGTCTTGTTCACTTATTGTTCTCGCTCCTTAATAATGTTTTTCTTTTTCTTATATTCTTTCACACTTATAAACCCCCTTGCGTCTTAGCGGCTTTATTGTCTTACTTGGAGAGAAATGATAAAAAAAATAAATAAATTTTTGTGAATGTATCTTTTCAGAGCGAAAAGTCACGTTATTTGAAACGTCATAAGACTCGACATGTGTCCGATATAGAGAAAAGTTCATACATTTTAATAAATGTCATCATTCACGGTTTACAAGAGAAAAAAAGTACCCGCTTATTTAATTACAGAACCTAACATGTAATTACAGTTTTCCAGTTCTCTCAAAATTGCCTCGCTGTATAGGTTGAATGTCCGGTGAGAAGACTCATCCTTGCCTTATGCCCCCTAGACTTTATGAATTTAAGTGCAGTACTAGATTGGCAGATAGGTCTCATCATTTTATGCTTGAAATGGCTAGATGCAACCGTAAGTTCTATTCTAACAGTCTCTTCTTTTCTTGCACTTCTCACCTGTGGAACTCTTTTTGGCTTGTTGTTTTCCTTTCAACTATCATCAAAAATCTAAATACAATGTCAATCATCATTTTTTGTCTCCTTCAATCCTGTCTTTTTTATTGTTGCCCTTTTTCTGAATAACATTTTCCCACTCAGAAACCACTTGTGGCTTAGTGGTTTTATTACCTTGCTTGTGGTAACCAAAATACTAATAAAATTAATGTCTAAACTACTAATTAACAGGGCACTTATACTTAGGAAGGTAACCAAATTGGGCTTAACAAATTGTGAATATTTCATAAATACTTTCATGGTAATTGCTCTGAAGAACTTTACTCTATGGTACCACGACTTTATGAATTTAAGTGCATTACTAGATTCGCAGTTAGGTCCCATCAGTTTATGGTTGAAGTGGCTAGATGTAACCGTAAGTTCTATGTTAACAGTTTCTTCTCTCACCTTCTCTATAAATACTTCCATGACAACTGTTCTGATGAACTTTCCTCTATGTCACCTAGACTTTATGAATTAAATCACAGTAGGTGGATAAGTTAGGTGAGAAGACCCATCCTTGCCTTATGCCACTTAGACTTTATGAATTTAAGAGCAGTACTAGATTGGCAGTTAGGTCCCATCAGTATGGTTGAAATGGCTAGATGTAACCGTAAGTTCTATGCTAACAGTTTCTTCTCTCACCTTCTCTATAAATACTTCCATGACAACTGTTCTGATGAACTTTCCTCTATGGCACTTAGACGTTATGAATTAAAGCTCTGTACTAGACTGACGGCAAGGTTTTATGGTCTTTAGATTGAAATGGCTACATATAAGCATATGTTTTATGCTAACACTTTCTTTTCTCACACTTTTCACTTGTAGAACTCTCGATGGCTTCTTGCTTCTCAATCAACTTGATCTTCAAAAATTTAAATGCAATGTCAATCGTTAACTTCTATTCGTAATTCCTGTTTTTTTTTATTGTTCTTTCTTTTTCAGCGTGTCCCGGAATAAATGTAACCCAAAAATGTGAACGGCATTTATTTTCTGGTGAGAAACTATATCAGTCAGTTATGTGCCATGTGTGATACATGCTTAGGTGATAATGTATATTTCGATACATGACTGACGAGGCAGATTTTTTTCCCCGCAGTAGGATGCCATTTCTTTCTGCGGTAGACCAGTTTCCATCCAAGGCTATAGAACCTGGTTTGTCCTGCTGTTTACCCATAGCTGGGTGAGAGGGGGAGAAGAAGTGGGTTCATACCTTTCCCAAAGGTATTAGCACGTAACATAGTGCATTATCTATCTATCTATCTATCTATCTATCTATCTATCTATCTATCTATCTCAGTTATGAGCCATGCATGATACACGCTTAGGCAATCATGTATCTTTCGATACATAACTGACAAGGCAGATTTTTTTCCCGCAGTAGGTTGCCATTTCTTTCTGCGGTAGACCAGTTGTCATCCAAGGCTATAGAACTCGGTCCTGCTATTTATCCATAACCGGGGTGGGAATAGAATTTATACCTTTCCCAAGTATATTTGCACGACTGGAATTTGAACTCGGTTCTCCGATTCCTCCACTATGCCTCCTCTGCATACAAACTATATACAAACCATCTATTTCTAAAAACTAGAGAAGTTAGCAAATCTACTGCTACAAACAACATGTCACTTGCTCTGGCGGTAGATATTTTATCGTCATTTATAGAATATGCTCCAAATGTGTTCCGTTCTGTTGAAGACAGCCTTGGGCGAAGTTGTCAATGACTTTGAGGCACTCTTCGTTTGGTATAGCTCTGATTTCTTGAGTGATTTCTGCCTTTAGATTTGAAATGGTTTAAAGGTTGTTCCTGTAGATTCGATCCTTCAGATACCCACACAGTTAGAAATCTAGGGGGTTGAGGTCGGGGAAATTGAAAGACTACTCAGGTTTGCATTTACAGCTGATGAGTCGGTTGCTAAACATCGGGTTCAGCCACTCCGGAGAGACATTTGCTGTATAAGTGGTGCCCCCGTCTTGCTAGTACCACTGGTGCCCCTCTCTGAACTCAGGTAACACCTCTGCCATGGCTTATGGGAGTACCTGGTGAGATCAAAATCCTGGCACCTTCTACGGAAGGATTTCTTCGGATACCTGCCTACCTAATCTCAGACAGCTGATATGGTTTCAGAAGACTTTAAGGGAGATTTTTTTGCCAACTTTGACTGCTAAAAACTTTTTTTCTCGTCTTGTTGATTTTCCCTGTAGCATCAAATTTGTTGATCCATCGATAAATGTCAGTTTTGCTAGTGTTTTTTTTTCTTATCATACTTATGCAGAATTTCGCGATGGCGCGTTTATAGGAATTTCCTTCCAAGGTTCTAACCACACAGAACATTTTCTGTTCTTCTGTAAAAGGCATTGTAGTTGATGTTTTGGTTTTGCTATCTTCTCAGCTTTCTAAACCTGAAATATAAAAGTAAACTATTAAAAATCAACAAAATTACTAGGACAAAAAGTTCCCCAGAATAAATGTAACCCAAGAATGTGAACGCCATTTTTTTTTCTGTTTACAAACTATATACAGACCATACATTTCTGGAATTCTACGGGCGAAGTTGTCAATGACTTTGATACGCTCTTCGCTTGGTATAGAATAACCCAATGAGGTTGATATGCCATAAAACAAAACATACAAAACTAAACAAACAGCTATACATTTTTTGAAAATAATATTACCAGCAAATATATTTTTTGGACAAAAAATATTAACAGGAATAAAAATAAAATAAACCAAATCAAACCAATTATCTCAGCACACCGAACATTTTCTTTTCTTCTGTAAAAATAGGCACCTCCACGAGATCGCTAAAAAAAAAGAGCATGGCATGATGAAAAAGACGCCAAACTTGATGAAAACAAAATTTTATCGTCTAAATGTTTATGTTATTATTAAGAGGAAAGATGAAAGTATTTTTGGGGTATTTTTTTACATTTTTTAATCGTTCCTAGCACGTCCGAAATTTTCGTTAAAAATCTTGTTTTTTTTTGAGTCAGCAAAATTGGCCATTTTTTCCATTAAAAAAAAAAAATGAAATCTCACTTTGAAATTCTTTTAAATATCAATTGTCATTTTTTCAAAACTTATTTTAAGAAAATCAGAAATTATAATGTTTATTTAAAATATTTTGAACCAAGCTTGACTTAGTTTCTGAGCCGAAAAGATGTAATTTGAAAATAAAACAAAGACGGATTCCGTGAGGATAATTTGTTCTACGGAACGAGAAATGTGAAATAATTTACATTTAAGTGAACAAATTATTTATCTCGTTATTTTTAAGAAAAACATTCAGCGCTCTAATTTTTTTTTTTGTACTTAGCTTTCACTTTTACGTTTACGATGCTTCATGAAAAATATATTATAAAGAAATTAAAATATGATTGTTGAGAGTGAGATAAAATTTTATATTTCCTAAGAAAGGTATCTAATTAATTTATAGGTACCTTTCTTATGAAATTTTATCAGAACTGTACATAAAATACTATAATTTTATGTACACTTCTGATAAAATACTATAATTTTATGTACATTTATTACATTTTACTGTGTTATTTGTATTTCCATTCATTTTATTATTAATTTTGATATTTCATTTATGGAAAAATGTCTTAACTGAGATTATATATATATCCGTACTTTATAATTACAGCCCGATTATAAACACAAAATTGCATTTCTTAATTACTGCGGATCTTCTGATTAGTCAAAATGATACAATTTACAACGCGCTAAAAAAGATCTATCTCATAAGGAGACTTAGGAAACCCGATGCGGCTTTTAACTAATTTTATAATATTTTAACAAATTAAATGTAAAATTATAATTAAGAAATAACAAATAATTGTATTAAAAATTCATTTTTCATCGAAAAAATCTTTTGCTTTCAGAAAATATTGTCCATATTCATAAAAAAAACTAAAAGCAAATAAAAGCATTTGAAATTAAATAATATCTTTGTTTTATTGAGTTTTGTATGTTACAATTCAGAGCTGATTTTTAGGTGGGGGGGAATCCAATTAAAAACAAAAAAAACATGATTTGCATTCCTCAAAGCTTTTAACTATTGTAATCACTAAACCCGATGCGATTGAATTTCTAGCGTTTTTATAAAATTATAAAATTAGTTATGGGGTGGGTAAAAATATAAATAAATATTTCTGCCATGACTTTAAGAAAAAAAAAATATTTATAATAATTTTGATTATCTGTGAATAGTTCCTGAAAGTTTCCTTAACATCTGACAACTATTTTTATTTTTGCAAGATTTTCTAAATTAATGTGTGTCATACAAACAAAAAAAAAAAAAAAGAAAAAAAAAACGTGCTAAAAATTGTATATGTTATTTTACTAGTTCCGGTGATACAAAGAGAAATAAGGTTTTTTTAATCAAAATTTAGAATGTTCTAAAATTATGTTTTCGGCAAGGTTGGTGTCTTTTTCATCAAGCTATGCTCTTTTTTTTAGCGATTTCGTGGAAGTAAAAGACATTGTAGCTGGTGTTCTGGTTTAGCTATCTTCTGAGCTTTCTAAACCTGGAATATAAAAGTAAAATATTTAAAGCCATCAAAATTACATATGTTTTTTCGAGTTACATTTATACTGGGACTCCCTTTATTTTTTCTCCATTTCTCTCAGACTCATTAACACCTTGCGTCTTAGTCGTTTTATTGCCTTGCTTGGGGTGAAATCATTAAAAAACTGTCTTCATATACTCAGAATTGTCTGGCGGACAATTTGGTCTTGATGAGACAGTGCATTCTTCTTCTGTTATAACCCAACTTCTTTGGAATATATCGAGAGTCTAAGATTGGGTGAATATAAATACGATGCAAAGCAAAGTAGTACACACAGCTCAATAATGTTTTCCCATCTATACCAGGTGCACAAAACCTCAGGCACTTAGGAAGCCACAAGCCTGCATGGTGCCTACACCAAACCTGAAAAGTTCACTTCTTTATATGGCGTGTCCCTTCATGACATGTCTCTCCACAACTTCCTCTTCGTTCTGGGTATGACGATAAACTACGTCCAACAGCAAGGCCTCTGATCAGGAGGTATTGAAGAGCGTGAAACCACCTCTTAATTGCTGGTGTTCCCACGTCCACCCTGACCCGGGTTGGTAGAACCTGTTAGGGTCCCAGATTTGTGCAAATAGTTACTCCACTCCAAAAACAAAGGGTTAAAAACAATATGAAAGGGTAAAAATGTGTTTTGATAACAGAAATACATTTTGTAAAAAAAGTTATTCCCGGCAATACATTATTACCAGCAATAGATTTTTGAAGAAAAAAATATTACCAGCAATAAAGATTTTATAGGCATTGAGGTTGATATGCCGTGAAACAAACCAATCTCAATCTCTCTCTCTCTCTCTCTCTCTCTATATATATATATATATATATATATATATATATATATATATATATATATATATATATATCCCTATCTCGCCCACTCTATCTATCTATCTATCTATCTATCTATCTATCTATCTATCTATCCCAATCTATATATTTGAAAAAAATTACCAGCAACAAAAATTTTGTCAGCATTAAATAAACCATTGAGGTTGATATGCCGTAAAACAAAACAAACTCACTCACTCACTCACCACTCACTCACTCACTCACTCACTCACCACTATCTATCTATCTATCTATCTATCTATCTATCTCGCTCTCTCTAGCTCTCTCTCTCTCTCTCTCTCTCCATCTATATATTTGAAAAAATATTATGATCAATAAATATCTTGTCGGCATTAAATAACCCATTGAGGTTGATATGCCGTAAACTAAACCAAACTCTTTCTCTTTCTCTCTGTGTCTCTCTCTGTGTCTCTCTGTCTCTTTGTCTGTCTCTCTCTCTCACACTATCTATCTATCTCCTCATCTCGCTCCCTCTCTCTCTACCTCTCTCTCTATATATATATATATTTGAAAAAAATATTACCAGCAATAAAAAATCTTGTCGGCATTAAATAACCCATTGAGGAGTTTATATGCCGTAAACCAAACCGTACGTCACAAAAGTATCTATGTTTATTCATTATCTATCTATTTATCTATCTATCTATCTTATAGGAAGAAAATGAATAACTACCGATATCGAGGTTCGAGCGTGACACGCTGGATTTATGAATATATGCTTTCCGACAGGTGTATAAATAACGGTGTCAGGCTACTGACTGTAGTGATTGTTGAGAGACTATTGATTGGAACTATCCAGTCGAATTAGTGTGAATTAATGTTCGTCGATGATTTGAGTTTTGATTTAGGATTTACCGTGCGTTAACCCGAGCCGTGCTACTGACAAGGTATTCATTGAAATGGTTAATTATCTTTGCTTGACTTTTACTGCTTTGTTCTTGTTAAGTATTTATTTGCTGTTGTAATTAAATACTGTTTTATTTAACATTGAAGTCTTGAGTTATACTTAATTATTAACGGCCACCGTACGTCACAAAATTTTTTTAATCTAGTATAAAAAGACATTGAGTATTTCTTTATTGGTTTGCTTCCAGTATAAGTTCTGGGTTATTCTAATATATTTTCCAAATATATCAAGGTGACATATAAGAAGAGAACGAGTATCTACCGACACCGAGATTCGAGCATGACACTGTGGACTTATGAATATGACTTTTCCGCCAGGTGTATAAATAATGGTGTCAGGCTACTGACTCTAGTGATTCTTGAGTGACTACTGAGTGGAACGGTCCAGTCGAATTAGTGTGAATTATTTTTCGTCCATGATTTGGGTTTTGATTTAGGATTTTGATTCGAACTATCCAGTCGAATTAGTGTGAATTATTGGACGTCGATGATTGGGGTTTGATTTAGGATTTACCGGACGTTAAGACGAGCCGCGCTACTAACAAGGTATTAAACTGAAATGGTTAATTATCTTGGGTTGACATTTACTTCTTTGTTCTTGTTAAGTATTTATTAAATAATGTTTTATCTTGATTATTAACGGCTATCGTACGTCACAAAAGTAAGGTTAACAAGTAGATCGAACAGTTCATTGTGACGCCAGTAAATATACGAAGATCGAACGGCGTGTAAGACAAAGATGTGTCTTCTCGCCGGATTTATTCTCCGTATAAAGCGATCCCGAGAGAATTAGGGTTGATACCAGTATTCTTTGTTGTCAGCAAAAAGTAAGAGCTCAAGATGCAACTTACAAATTTTACTTTGCATATGGTCGTTAGATCCGGGATGTTTGTTGGGGCTCTCGAATGCATTTGAATTTTCAAATAGCGACACAGATTCTCCATTGGGTTTTAATATTAGGAATTACTTGACATTTCAGGATATTTACATTATGTTCACCAAACAATTTCTTCCTCTATTTTGCAGTATGCTTTTGATCATTATCTTGTTAGAAGATCCCATCAGGAGTAAGATGAAGATTTTCAACCGAAATCATTAAATTTGCTTCCAAAATATTTTGATATGCTGCGTCATTCATTTTACCATCTATTACTGATATGTTGCCAGTACCTATCGCAGAAAAACATCCCCAAATTTCACTATTGAAACTGTGTTCTTTTGTTTGAAGGAATCGCCATATTTCCTCCATATATGATTTCTAGAATTATGTCGAAACAACTCAATTTTAGTTTCGTCTGTCCATAATACTCTTTCCCAATACGATGTTTCCTTATCCTTATGTTCACGAACGAATATCAACCTGGCATCTCTGTGTCCTTTAATTAGCAGCGGAGTTTTTCGAGAGGAGCTTGATTTTAGATTATTCCTATGAATTTCATTGCTTATTGTCCGTTTCCTGACACAGATTCCTGATGAAAGCAAATCCTCCTGCAACTCTAGACGAGAAAATCTTGAAGGAATCTTCCGTGGAGCACCTGTTCTTCTTTGGTTTTCAACAGTTTTGAGTTTTTTATAACTTTCAATGACTGAACTAATGGTAGTAAATGGAATATTCAGGTTGTCTGAGATTTTCCTGTAACTTTTACCTTCTTTCCAGAGCTTTACGATCAATTCATTTTGCGAATTTGTCAATTCATTTTCTCTTGTCATGATGATAACCTTCTTGCACGAATATAAATTACAGTATGTTCTGTTTATATTTTTAGGTTAAAAAAATACTGATAACATTATTGGAACTTTCTAGAATATTCCTCTTGAATAATCTAGAGTATTAAAGCGATTTAAAAGTTTTAAAATCTGAAATTTGCATTGTATGAATACTTTTCTCGCCCATGAAATGGATAAATGAGATTTATTTCTATTAGATCAATTTATTTCTGTTTTCTATGCATATTTATTTATTATGCATCTGTGTAGATTTAATTAGATGAAAAATATGATTATTCATTAGTTGGGAATACAATAAATTAAAAGTTTGTAGGTCTACGAATATTTGCTCCCCACCCAACCCCGTACGTGTATACATATTGAGTTCTCCTGGAGAAGATAAGGCAATGGCAACATATCAGTAATAGATGGTATGATGTATGCCGTAGCACATCATTTGAAGCAATTTTAATGATTTCCGTTGAAAATCTTGAACTTTTACCTGATTGGATCTTCCAACAAGATAATGATCCTAAACACACTGCAAAATCTACTAAGAAATGGCTTGCTGAAAATAATGTAAATATCCTGAAATATTCAAGTCATTCCACAGATTTAAACCCAATCGAGAATCTGTGGTATTTGAAAATTAAAATCCAATCGAGAGCTCCAACAAACATCACGGATCTGAAGACCATATGTAAAGAAGAATGGAACAAAATACCAACTAAAATTTGCAAATCATCAGCTGAGAACTACAGGAAGAGATTGGTTACTGTAGAAGTGAATAATGGCTATTCTACAAAGTATTAAATAAAGATTCTTCTAAAGGTTCTTTTTTTGTATTGTACGAATACTTTTTTCACATATTAAAATAGATAAATGGGATTTATTTACCCAGTACCCACTGAGTAAAAGCAGTTCAAAAGCCTGGATCTCACGTCTTGCACTTGGAACACAGACAAAAAAAGGGCAATAACGATGATTCGACTCCGTAGAAGTGGTAAGGTGATTCCTAGATGTAAAGACACAGAGAAGCCAGGTTGAAATTCGTTCGTGCACATAAGTATAAGGAAATTGGGAAATAATATTATGGACAGACGAAACTAAAACTGAGTTGTTTGGACAGAATTCTAGCAATCATGTCTGTCATAAAGATGGCGATGCCTTCAAACAAAAGAACACAGTGCCAACAGGGAAATTTGGTGGTGGCAGCATCATGGTTTGGGGATGTTTTTCTGCAAAAGGAAAATTATATAGGTCTACGAATATTTTCTCACCCCCACCCAACACTGTACGTGTATACATATTGAGTTTTCCTCGAGGAGATAAGTTACTGGCAACATATCTGTAATACATGGTAGGATGAATACCGCAGCATATCAAAATATTTTGGAAGCAAATTTAATAATTTCGATTGAAAATCTTGAACTTCCTCCTCATTGGATCTTCTAAGAAGATAATGATTCTAAGCACACTGCAAAATCTACAAAGAAATGGCTTGTTGAAAATAATATAAATATCCTGAAATGGTCGAGTCAGTCCCCAGATTTAAACCCAATTGAGAATCTGTAGTATTATTTGAAAATTCAAATCCAATCAAGAGCTCCAACAAACATCCCGGATCTGAAGACCACATGCGAAGAAGAATGGAACAAAATACAAATTAAAATTTGCAAATCATTAATTGAGAACTACAGGAAAACGTTGTTTGCTGTAGAAGTGAATAATGACTATTCTACAAAGTTTTAAATGAAGATTATATATTCTTTGTTTGTATTGTACGAATACTTTTTTCACCCATTCAAATTGATAAATGGGATTTATTTCTATTAAATCATTTTTTGTTTTGTATGCATATTTAGTTATTATGCATCTGTGTACAATTAACTATATGAAAAGTATGTTTATTCATTAGTTGAAAATATAATTAATTCAACACACGCACACACTGTATATTGACGAAGACACTCACACACTGTAATATTGACGGAACATTCGCTGGACCTCGCTTATATTTGATCGCTGGTTATCGTTTATCGATTGTTACCATTTATTTAAAATATTTGTCATCGTTAATCGATCGTTCGTGCGATTGCCTTAAGTAAGTTATAAGAGAAAGATGTTTAACAAAACAAAGTTATATAAGCATCAACTGGATTTGAGTTTAGCATACCAATCAATGTCCTGGAGTCAGGATTTTCAAATAATGTGTCGGGAGAGAAAAGTAGGCGAGCCGTATTTTCGAAGCTTATGTGAAACAACATTTCCCCAATAAACAATTAAAACATTAAAAATCGATCACGTCTAGAATCATTGAGAAAAGATTTAATATTTGCCTGTCAAAAATTCCACCTTGCAAAAAAGATATTCTAAAATAAAGTTCATCTCAGATACCTCATTAAATACTAAATTATTTGGCATGACAAAAGTACGCAGGTGTAGGATTTAAGGAAGCTTTATTCAACTGGCAATGTTCGATTATAGTGTCCTTTTATAATCCCAGTAAACATAAATAAATTTCTCAAAGAGGAGAGTAACAAAACAAGCGGAGACCCCTCTGGATTATTCTTAACATTATTATAAACAGAAAAATAACTGTCTATATTTCTGAGATGAAGTATTATGTACATTATTTACATTATTCGGACTATTGTCCTCATCTTTGTCGCCATATTTATAACAACGTTTCGGCCCTTCAGTATCTGTATATATTTCTGAGATGAGGTATTATGTACACTATTTACATTATTCGGACTATTGTCCTCATCTTTGTCGCCATATTTATTACAACGTTTCGGCCCTTCAGTATCTGTATATATTTCTGAGATGAGGTATTATGTTCATTATTTACATTATTCGGTCTATTGTCCTCATCTTCGTCGCCATATTTATTACAACGTTTCGGCCCTTCAGTATCTGTCTATATTTCTGACATGAGGTATTATGTACACTATTTACATTATTCGAACTATTGTCCTCATCTTTGTTGCCATATTTATTCCAATGTTTCGGCCCTTCAGTATCTGTCTATATTTCTGAGATGAGGTATCATGTACACTATTTACATTATTCGGACTATTGTCCTCATCTTCGTCACCATATTTATTACAACGTTTCGGCTCTTCAGTATCTGTCTATATTTCTGAGATGAGGTATTATGTACACTATTTACATTATTCGGACTATTGTCCTCATCTTTGTTGCCATATTTATTACAACATTTCGGCCCTTCAGTATCTGTCTATATTTCTGAGATGAGGTATTATGTACATTATTTACATTATTCGGACTATTGTCATCATCATTGTTGTCATATTTATTACAGCTTTAAATATGGCGACAAAGATGAGGACAATAGTCCGAGTAATGTAAATAGTGTACAGAAAAATAAATATAATTATTTTAAGAATTGTAATTATTCTCTTTATATTATAAATTATAATAAATTGTTTTGATTGTGTCTATAAAAGAAACATTTGGGCCATATTATTTACCATGAATTCTGTTGGGAAATCAGGCAGAAATCATATTTATTACTTCAAAGCTACCAAAAAAAGTAAATTTCGGCATTAAATGACCCATAAGGAGTTGATGTACCGTTAAACAATTAAATCAATCAATTAATCAATCATGGTGTCTGCCTAGATATATCGTTCTCTGGAAACTTTTTATGGTGTCATTTTTCGTCTGTTTATAATTCCTTAGATATTCTTTCTGTTAAGCTATTTATAACACACTAATTAACAATACCTTTTATGTTAGGCGATCATGTATCTTTCGATACATGACTGACGAGGCAGATTTTTTTCCCGCAGTAGGTTGACATTTCTTTCTGCGGTAGACCAGTTGCCATCCAAAGCTACAGAACCCAGTCGGTCCTGCTATTTACCCATAGCTGGGAGGAGAAAAAGAGGATTCATACCTTTCCCAAGGGTATTAGCATGTAAGAGAATGTAATGGTTTCGACTGGAATTAGAACTCGGGTCTCCGATTCCTCAATCCGAGAGTAGGTGTCACTGTTTTTTTAAACATAAGTCAATGTCTACCGGTCTGGATATTCGAGAGTCTTAATAAACGAGGAAAACATTGTTTTTTGTACTGGGGATATGGGGCGTTTGTATTTGGTGTGTTTAATTTAAAATTGTTCTTATTCGAGGACTTGCAGTAGAATTCTTTAAGGTATTATGGGTCTAGTGAATTATAACTTCACTGAATATACACAGCCTTGTGCCAGCCCAAACCGCCTCTAGTAATTATGTTCACACAAACATGTATATGCACAAAAAGCCGAATATCATTTGTCATGTATTCAATTGGAAAAGGAAGCGAATTTCATATTTTAATGACTTCAAAGCTACCAAGAAAATTAAATTTCGGTATTAAATGACCCATAATGCGTTGATGTGCCGTTAAACAAATAAATCAATGAATCGATCGATCATGGTGTATGGCGGGATATGCTTGTCTGGAAACTTTTTATGATGTCATCTTTCGTCTGTTTATAATTTCTTAGATATTCGGTTTGTTAAACTATTTATAGCATACTAATGGACAATACATTTTATCTAGTGTTGAAGGCAGACAATTGCGTTCAAAATATATTTAGCTGAAGCCATAAAATTTGGTTCAAAATATTTAGATTTTGGCATTAAATAACCCATAGAAGTAATGACATGCCACTAAACTAAATCAACCCAAAAAATAACATGAAATAACTATTTCATGACATTAATCCATATAATGTCCGACAATTCCAAAATATAAGTTCAACAAAGCTATAACATAAAACACACATGTCACTGCCTCTAGTAATTATGTCCACACAAACATGTATATTAAACAAAAGCGGAGTATCATCTACCATGTGTTCAACTGTGAAAACAGAATAACATGTATTAATCTTCGGCATGAAATGACCCATAAGTTGTCGATATGCCGTTAAACAGACAAATCAATCAATCAAACCCTCTGGAGCGAGCATTACAAGAGAATTTTAGTCTTGTCTGATCCCTTCTGCTGAAAGGGTGCAAATCGACCCCCACCAAGCTCATTTTTATGCAGAATAATGCTCCCTGTCACAAATCAAAATTGATGAAGGAATATTTTGATGAGAAGCAGGTGAGTGTTATGACATTGGCCGCCCCAATCTCCTGACTTCAACTTTTCTTCTATTCTTCTAGCACTATGTGAAAAGATATATATATATATATATATATATATATATATATATATATATATATATATATATATATATATAAGTAAGAACATTGAAGTCAGCACTCACGGGCGACGGTATCATAAGGCCATGTTTAACATGAAAAACAGTCTGTCGCCTCTGAGTGTTGACTTCAATGTTCACTTTTATATTTATATATACATACGCTCTATCTCTGATATTGAGAACTTTATCCCATAAATATAGTATGTCCTCAAACTATATATATCTTCACACACACACACACACACACACACACACACACACACACACACACACACATATATATATATATATATATATATATATATATATATATATATTTGAAACAAAGACCTGATACCACAGAACAGGAATATTGATTTAATTTTTTTTTTTTAGATAATGAGTCGTGCTCGACTTGTTTTTCGTCTGACTCGTTTTCCATTTTGCATGCAGGTAAATCAAAACACCATTTATTAATTTTGGAAGCTTTATGTTAAAATAATTCCAGCCTGTACTATACAAGCAGAAGGATTTTTTTTTAAGATCCTTGAATTTATTCGGAGAGACGTGAGTTTTTTTCCTTTTTATGCCCCACTGCGTCAAAAAGTTTTTTCTTTATTTACGTATTTTAATCGTAAATTTTTATTTTTTTCTTAATTTTACGTATTTCGTAATTTTAAGAGTGTTCCAGTACTATGTTTTATCAATCGAAATGAGTTAAAAGTTGCCAACGATTAGTCCCCTGATGATGCGTTGGCCGAAAGGCAACCTAGGTCCGGATATTAAAAAAATGAACATAAAATTATGTTTATTTAAATCAATATAATATATATATATATATATATATATATATATATATATATATATATATATATATATATATATATATATATATTCAATTATAGGTATTTACAATTTATAATTACATGAATCATTCATACAAAAAACAAATATAGGGTTAATGATTTAAATGGCTAGAATACATCTTCGCAAAACAATTTCAATAAGATTTGTATATAATGATATGATCCTATTTATAAATTTCAGTTTCATAAGGTCTTTTTAGTTTTTACAAACTTTCGTCTGTTCCTACAGGCATCCTCACGTATGGAAATAGATTTGTTCTTGTTTTTAAATTTCCATACCTGAGGATGTCTAAACAGACGAAAGTTTGTAAAAACAAAAAGACCTTATGTCTGTTTATAAACAGGGATCCTATCATTCATTTACAGGTTCAGGTTAGTGTAACTTGTTGAAATTCTTTATTCTCGCCATTTTTAATCATTAACATCTATATTTGATTTTGTATGAATAATTCATGTAATTATATATATATATATATATATATATATATATATATATATATATATATATATATATATATATAAAACCAAACAATCTGATTTAAAAAGAACTGACAATGTTTGTGTCTTTAAATTGCATTTTATATACATAATTTTTATATTTACTGTTCTCACTCCTACTTTTTCTTTTTTCTCATATTCTTTGACACACAGTAATTCTATTGCGTCTTAGTGGCTTTATTCCTTTACCTGGTGGGAAACAATTAAAATTTAAAATGCAATATCAATCTTTATATTCTGTCTTCTTAATTCCTCTTATTTTATTGTTCTGTCTCCTTAATGTTTTTCTTTTTCGCAAATTCTTTCACACTCAGTAACCTTTTTGCGTCTTAGCGGCTTTATTGGCTTTCTTGGAGAGAAACGATAAAAATTTAATGCAATATCAATCTTTATCTGTCTTCTTAATTCATCTTCTTTTATTGTTCTCTCTCCCTAATAAATTTTTCTTTGTCTCATTAACTCAGTAACCCTCTTGTATCTTAGTGGCTTCATTGCCTTTCTTGGGGTGTAATGATTAAGAAAAAAACAAAAAAAAAATAATGAAGGAGCTATAGAATAAACAATGAATATAATCCAGACGGATAACTGAAAATGAATCCGTTCACCAACTGTGGCCTATTTAAAGATCTTATTGGCAGGGTTAGCGCAAAGTATTTCTACACGTGAGTGTACGTATTTAAGCACTTTAGTTGGGTAATTAGAGATATCGCTTCATTTCTTGTTCAAGATTGTCTAACCTGTACTCTGGCGGGTACCTTCTGCTTATGGAAAATATATCATGGTTTCAAATGTTTCAGCGTTTCATAGCCGCCTTCATATCACTCCAGCATAACTAAATTGAATTTAGAAATTCGGTTTGGTTTGGTTGTTTTTGTTGAGCGGCATATCAACACATCTATGGGTTATTTATTGCCTATATCAGAATATGAAAATTCAAATTTTCTAATTAATTCAATAATTTCATAATTAAATTTTAATTAATTAGCTACATGTTTTAATTCAAATAATTTTACAAAATCAAAGAAGGGGTGAAAATGTGTTGTGAAATGAGATTAAAGAAAGCAAATTGTTTCTTTTTTAACTTTTAAAAAAATTTTGGCAACGTATAACAAATCCTCAATTTTATTATAAAAATGAATTAGTCATTATTTTTTCTTAAGTATTGCTAGTAATTTCACTACAAAAATGTATTGTTGGTGATTTTTACTATAAAGATGTATTTTTAGTTACAGGGTGTTTAGATTTTTGTTTTAGATTGATTCACCATTTGACCATAGCTCGAACCCTAACAGACGCTATCAATCCGAATCAGGATGGGCCTGAGAACAATAGTAAAAAGTGGTTCCACACACCTGGAAAACCTCTAATCATCTCATAAGAAACCTTGCTGCCGGGTGTAGTTTATCGTCATACCCAGGACTAAGAAATGAACATTTTACTTTAGTTTGTTAAAATTTGAATTTGCGCTTTTATAAGTGGAGACTGAGATTTTAAATTGATCTTTTCATCTTTGACGGTAGAAAAGTATAGATCCGAGAGGCTGAACACTCGGGTGAACAGAATGAATGAATGTGTGGGCAAAAAACGCCAATGAATCATCTCACTAAGCAAGCCTTCTCAGGGAGAGAGGATAAATCGTATTTATTTCAGTCAAGAGGTCTTGTTTATTAAGTACAACGCTTCGATTGATACGCTAGAAGCTTCCACACACCATTCAGAGAGACTAACTTCTTAAGTGATATGGTAGGCTCTTTTTTGTCAGTGTATGCGACGGTATACGAGAGAAGTTCAGTTCAAGACGAAATGTACACGTAGCTTGAAATAGCGAACATTTAATTGTGTGTGGCATTTGTATACCCCCCCTCGCGCCAAAAAAACGAAATCTTGCAGGGCATGACAGTTGTGGGGAGCTGAATCTGCCACGTTATCGGAAAGTTATTCAACTGATATTTCATATGAAAGTTTATATATATCCATCAATCTATTTCAGTTGTGTCGTATTTATCTGTTTATTTCAATTTATTATCTATCTATCTATCTATCTATCTATCTATCTATCTATCTATCTATCACACTCTCTCTCTATATATATATATATGTGTGTATATATATATGTATATATATATATATATATATATATATATATATATATATATATATATATATATATATATATATATATATATATATATATATATATATATATATATATATATATACGCAATCGAGAGAAAAATGTAGTTTGTCTGCACAAAGGCAGCTATTACACTTTGATCTCAGCAAAGTAGGAGGTGCTGCCAAGTGTTAGAATCCCCAGGAATTAGGCATCCCTCATTTATTTGTTGGGTTCTGTCTGAATGCACAAACATATTTGAGAGATAAAATGTAGTTTGTCCACCAGAAAGCAGATACTACACTTTGATGAGGGAGGTGCTGATGTAGTCTTGGAATCCCAGGGACCAGACATCTCTCATTTATTTATTGTACTCTGTCCAAAGACAGAAACACAATCGAGGCATGAAGTATAGTTTGTCCGCCCGAAGGCAGATACTACACTTTGATCTCTGATTGTATTTACTTGCCGCCCCACGCTGGTAGGGTGTGACACAAGGTCTGTTTAATGTAAGTAGCCCGAGCAAGGTCCAAAATTAACCCTGTCCTTGAAAACCCTGGTTACGTTGGCATCGGTATAACTACCTACCCACCAATCTTTAGTGCACTGAAGGAGGTACTGCTGCGGGCAGATTTTCCCGGGAACCGAGCACTTCTCAATATCCTTTCAGTTTCGCTCTGGTCGAAGACAAATATACAAATGAGTTGCGCTCTTTACGAAGACTGAAACGCAATTGTGGGATTTGTCCGACCGAATGCAGATACTACAGTTTGATCACAGCCTGATGGACTTTGAGCCAAGAAAACTCGACAAGCACTGGCTGATTGCTCCATAAATGCCGTAAGTTTCCTTGTAATGAAACGACTGATATTACTATTCAATCCTATTTCTTTACCTTATATTCTTGTCCTTGTGCCAAGCTAAGAACATCAAATGCCCATATTGGCTTCTTTTCTCCGTCGACATTTATTTTTGTTTTTGGCATCTTATTTTTTTTATTACCTTCTTCCCACCATTCAAAATTACGTCTCGCCATTACAGTTCTTCGCTTGTCTGTAATTCTCTTAAGGTTGTCAGCAATTTGGTTCATTTGACTTCAGTGCAATCGGAGATTCAGTCTCAAAGTGAGACGTTAATGTCAGTCTGGGTTTCGAATACATAAATACTAACAGATTCTGATATAGGAGAAGATTGAATTTTCCAAAATTTGAGGTAAATTCTTTGGTGTGTAATCCGTGAATTGGTCTGGTTTTTCAAGGAGGATTTGGTGTTGCTATATGTTACGCTTAACTAAGCCTTCTCCTTTGGCGACAAGTGGGGAGAACGTGATACAATTTGAAAATTATCGTTTGAAATTCTGATATTTATTAACCTTCAAGAGAAAATAAAGGCATAATCAAGAGTTTGATCTCCCACACTTCTTCAAACAAAAAAATTAGGAAGGAACCTCCCCCAACTATTAATACTGGAAAAAGCAATGGCAGTAGACGTGAGAAATTCATTTTCCAGAAAAATATTTCTATGAGAAAGATTTTATTAATGTCTTGGCCAATGAAAGTTTCCTTATATGGAAACGGCAAATATTACCGTTTATCATCATCATCATCATCATTGTTGTGGGGCTCTCCCCTTTTTACATAAGATGGACTCGTCCAAAGTATACTTATACTGACAGAGAGAATACCTGCTGTTCAGATACGTCGGGATACAGTCTCGACGTCTGTCGAACTCTCTGCTTTGGCAGAGAGGAACCCGGACGAAGCTTTGCCGAAGGGCAAGGTTTCGTCCGGGGAGGTAGACAGGGTCTGAACCCGTCTAGGCGGGTTCAAAGGCTATATTTTTGGCCGAGCCTACGGCTTTAAACTTGGCCTTGTGGGTGGGATATTAAATACTGAGATAAGTTGAGACAGGTTGAGAGATACGGAGACAGACACAGGGTGTTCCCAGAGAGTTATCCAATAATCCAGAGAGAGAGAGAGAGAGAGAGAGAGAGAGAGAGATGATTACGGCTTTACTTACAGAGACTTGTACATATACTTTCTACTAACCCGCATTCCTGGACTACTAATCTTCACTTCAAGTCTGTATTCTTACGTTTAATACACTTATTTTTCTATCTCAATTACTGGCATTGTTTATTTATTTGTGCAGGATTCCATTCACGGAATCCACAACAATTATCATCATCAACCACAAACTTTTCCTTCTTTTATTTGTTAGTTTTTCACAATGTGGATAATTAAGGCTCTACACAACATCCTATCTTTTGTTGTTCTACGTAACCTTTGAGTTTTTACTAGCTATCTGTTTCTTTTCTACCATGCACCTTATAAAATCGTTAAGGTGATTATTCGCTATTCGGTACTGCTTCTACTTTCAAGATGCATTGGGAGTGTTAAATTCTCCAGGCCTTCTTTCCTCGCTGTGTATCCCAGTTGACTGTTTCTGAGTTTTGCAGTTGTTCATATTTTCCTTAAGGCTTGTCGTATATTCTGTTCTTGGTGATCTCAGTATTCGTCAGTAGAACGTCATGTTTGTTGTTTAAGAAATCTAAGATTTTACATATGACATAGCATTTCAGAAACCTTTTCTTTGTTTGTCCTGGGTAAGTCGATAAACTACATCCGTGTCCTGGGTAAGACAATAAGCTACGCCCAACAGCAAGGCTTCTGATCAGGAAGGTTTGAGGAGCGTAAAACCACCTCTTAATTGCTAGTGTTCACCCTGACCCAGGATGGTAGCACCTGTTAGGTTCCCAGCTATGGGCAAATAGTTACCCCCCCAAAAAAAACTGGGGCCAAAACACTATGAAAGTAAAGATAGGTTTTAATACAGCAATACAAAAAAAATTACCAGCAATAATTTTTTGAC
The DNA here is from genome assembly GCA_903632075.3 of Acanthosepion pharaonis. Classification (NCBI taxonomy): domain Eukaryota; kingdom Metazoa; phylum Mollusca; class Cephalopoda; order Sepiida; family Sepiidae; genus Acanthosepion; species Acanthosepion pharaonis. The sequence continues at coordinate 780,582 of CAHIKZ030000219.1, read as the reverse complement.
GAAAAAATTATTACCCGCAATACATTTTTGTGGAAATATTGCGAGAAATTCCTTTTTAGAGATATTTTGTCGACATTAAATAAGTTATTGTGTTTTATATGCCGTAAAACAAAACAAAACAATCTTTGTTTTTACAGTTTTTTTTCCTATTTCTTAATACTTGGCTTAATTTTTGAAAGACTTATTTCACTATTCCAATGGGCTTTGTGATTTCTATGTCATATTTCTCATTGTCTGTCACTTCTTCATCCTGTGCCGTGTCCCCTCAGGACGTAGGCGATCATGTCCTTCCACATCTTCCTGTCCTTTGTAGCTCTTAATAAATTTTGTCTTTTGATATTTATCCTAAACTCTGTTTCGCCATTCATTTACTCCTCCTAGTTCTTCATCTTTTATGTGACGTGTCCCTTCAGGACATTGGTGATTATGGCTCTCCACAATTTCCTGTCCTTTGTAGCTCTTAATAATTTTTTTCTTTTTTGTTATCTCTCCTAAACCTTGTTCCATCATCCATTTACTCAAGCACATTCTTCTTCTAAATGACGTTTCCCTTCAGGATATTGGCGATCATGGCTCTCCACAATTTCCTGTCCTTTGTAGCTATTAACATATTATGCCTTTTGTTATCTCTCCTAAACCCTGTTCTGCCATTCATTTACTCAGCCTAGTTCTTCATCTTTTATGTGCCGTATCCATTCAGAACGTTGGCGATCATGACCCTCCACAATTTCCTGTCCTTTGTAGGTTTTAATAAATTGTGTCTTTTTTTTATCTCTCCTAAAATTTACTCCATCATCCATTTACTCAAATTTCTTCTTTTCTTCTACGTGCCGTGTTCCTTCGGGAGCGATCACGGCTCTCCACAATTTCCTGTCCTTTGTAGCTATTAATAAATTGTGTCTTTTTGCTATCTCTCCTAAACCCTGTTCCGTCAATCATTTACTCAACCTAGTTCTTCATTTCTTATGTGCCGTGTACCTCCAGGCCATTGGTGATTATGGCTCTCCACGTTTTCTTGTCCCTTGTAGCTCTTAATATATTCTGTCTTTTTATTATCTGTCTCAAACCCTGTTCCGCCATTCATTTGCACAGGCGCATCAAGTATGCAACATCACTGCTTTCCTCTGTCCCTCTTTCCCTAATTCTGCCCTGTTAGTATCAGATTTTCCAAGCCCTCCTTCCTCATTACTTGCCCCCAAACACTTCAATTGACTCTTCTTGGCGCTATGTATAATTTTGCTTTTTCTTTCAATTTTCTCAAAGACTTTTCCCTTGTTCCCATGTTCGGTCCATGTTATCCCGTCTCAATATTTAGTGAAAATTGTGTCGCATTCACTGCCATACAGGGTGACAGATATCACGTAACAGCGGTTCTAAATTGACGTTAGAAGAATGTAAATAGCATTTTCGACATACTGTTTGTACCGTTATGCTTTTAAAATTTTCCTGTATATGCCGTGTTTGTTCAGGAAGTGATTAATCATGGCTTTCCACAACTTCCAATCCTTTCTAGTATTTAACAATGTTCGCCTTTTTACTAAAGCTCTGCACCTCGGCTCCTTTTTCAACCATCTTTCTACATAACTCTGCATGCTACCACCCTCTTACATCCAGTCTATCTTGTGAGTGTCATATTCTCCAAGCCCTCTTTCCTCTTTATGCGCCATTGAAATGACAGAGGTCTCTTTCTGATTTTAAATATGAGTTTCTTTAGCTCTACCAATTCATATCTTTACATTTAAGACAGACTCTGTTGATTCCACAGTGACTAATCCCCAACGTTTTCTCTGTATTCCATAAAGGTTCAAATAGCGCCCGGTTCACTCTCCTCCCAGTTTTTTTTTAACAGAAGTAAACGTTTATCCCTTCTGTTCTGTTTAGGATTGGGTTTCTGTTTCCTTATAATGTCTACTTTAACTCTATACCTCTAAAGACTTCGCCTGAACAATGAAATTAATTATGTTTATGTTGTGGATTCCGAGATGAATTCGATCTCCAAGGAATGACAAACGCAATAATTAAATATAAGAAATAAAATGTATTTACACGATCATACAAAGAGTAATACTGTTAGTAAATCCAGGAACGAGGTTAGTAGCAAATACAGATAGATATATACAGTCTCGAAGTAGGACTTCGTTAGAGTCTACGTGCTTGTAACTGACTTCTACAAGAGGTTACCTCACACTATCTCCGTTCGTATATTCTCTCTCTTTCTCTCTCTCTCTCTCTCCGTATATCCTCTCTCACTGACTGAGGGGTATTTAACGGCAGCACTCCAAGTAACACTCTGGTCGAGTCCACTTATATGAAAAAGGGGAGGACCCCATAACAGTTTATATATTTATTTATTCCTCAATAGGAGTCAATAGCTACGTCTATTGCCCGGTTCACACTCCTTACCGTTTTTTTGAACATGCGTTTAGCTTTCTCCCTTGTTTATTGTTTAAGATACGTTTTCTGGTCAAAGTCCCATAAAGTTGTTACAGGTCCTACCTCCGTAACCGGGTCTGGGTGAAGCTCATACCAATTTTTTGCAGTTTCTTTTCCGTAAAAGTTGCTGAATTTCCAATGCAGATATTGGCCCACTGTCATATTCAGTGGGTGTCAATACCGTGCAACCTGATACAAGATGGTCAATTGTTTCTGGATATTTTTCATAGAATCTGCATTTTGGCTAACACAATTTTTCAGTATGTGTGCTTGGTAATTTCTAGTTAGTAAGCATTAGTCATGTGTAGCAAGAATAAAACCTTCAGTTTCAGATTTTAACGTAGCTACATAGGTACAGTGTTTGTCTGCATCAGTTTTTTTTGAAGGACAGAGTATCGACCGCGAAGAGGTTTACCTTGCCATCGTTTTTGTATCTAGTCGATTTCATTTGGCTTCGCTTTCTTTTTTATGGTTGTTACAGCCACAGTCGGTGCATTGTGATTTACTTGCATTTCTTCACCCACTCGTAACTTCTTTTTGAATTTGTTACCTTCCTTTATTACTATTATTTGTTTGTTTATTTATTTATTTAATTATTATTATTATTGGACTTGTTGGCTTCCTTTATTACTGAATGAAGTATTTTACTTCCTTCATCTTCTTTGACACATATCATCATCCAGTCTTCTGTAGCTACCAGGTATATTTGAAAGCCAATTGTTGTAGTTTTTTAACTACAGACAGATCTAGTTGAACTAATCCTCTGCCTCCTTCGGATCTGGGCACATACCGAGGATAAACATCAGCCTTAGGATGATGCATGCTGTGGTAGTTGAAAAGCTTTCTCATTTGGCTGTCCATTCGCTTAATGTCAACCATAGTCTAGTTACGCATGTTGGAGCTGTTTTACACGACGGGAAGAGACAGGATGTTTATGGCTGTTAATCTGTTTTTTGAATTCAGTTCCGTATTCAGTACCAGACACACACGCCTGTAGTATTCTTTTCTTACTTTCTCCTTCCTTTGGTTTAGCTGTATTCAATCTCCTTCGCTAATTCCTAGGTATTTATAGGCTTCATCTTGTTCCAGTTCCCTAATCTTTGCAACGAAATCTAAATCTATTGAGTATGTTTCTGCAATTCTTCCTTTTTTGAATGTTACTTTTGAAAATTTATCTAATCCGAAATCCATACCTATGTCATGACTGAAACATTTTACGGTATTTAGGAGACTCTTCAACACATTGTCGCGTTTGGCAAACAGTTTGAGATTATTATTATTATTATTATTATTATTTTCTTTGATTTCTGGCGTTTACACATTTCTTTCCGGGTCCCGCCCAGGGACCTAAGGTTAGAAATGGCATCATGACACTTTCCACTGACAAAAAAAAAAATAAAAATAAGAATTACATAGATAAAGCCCTTCGTAAGGTGTGGGCTGTACTCATGAGGACAATTCTTTGTATTTTTTTAAGGCATGGGCTTCCAGGAATCCCTTCAATCAATCTACTGGAATCTTTTCCAAACAATCCGAGGGCTTCAACTACAACAGGGATTGTTGATGTTCCCATATGCCACATTTTGGATATTTCGATTTCATTATTATTATTATTATTATTTTATTTCCTTTGATTTCTGGTGTGTACACATTTCCTTCCGGGTCCCGCCCAGAGACCTAAGGTAAGAAATGGCATCATGACATTTTTCACTGAGCAAAAAAATAGATTTCGACTTTATTATTATTATTATTATTATTATTATTATTATTTCTACGCTAGTTATTTAGAAAGTACGTTAAGCTCTGCTAATGCCTCATCAATAATGGGATATTCCACCCTTCCAATGCCTCTTAAATAATAGACTATTCCGTTTTGATCGTGCGCGATGACGTAAAAGGTATATCGGCGACATTGTTTACAGTCAGATATAAAAAGAAAAAGCAATAACATTCTCTTGGGTTAAGTGCCTCCTTAATTTAAATTTAAAAGAAATCTGGCCATTTCAGATCTTTTCACTTGTAACATCTTCTCTGAATTTTAACCAGCATTCATATTTACAATGGTTATCGCAATATTTTGTTAAGTTGTTAAGCTCAAATATTGAACGTTACAAAGAGAGGAATTTCCACGGGTATTTTATAGCTATAGACTTCGCAAGGAGATTATTCAATCATTAACTTAAAAATTATGATTCATGAGAAAATTCAAATGGCAAAACCGTGAAATTGTCAAAGGTATTTCGTGTAATTCATTAATTCCACATAATATGCACATTTTAGAGTCCAATTTTGCTTTGAAGAGAACTAATAGCTATTATTTTTATTATTATTATCATCATCATCATTCGATTTCTGCTATGGACACACTACCTACCAAGTCTGCGGAAAGACCTAAGGCAGGTCGTGGTGTGTTGTTATGGCCACATTTCATGTTAATTTTTTTTTTTTTTTTTTTTTTTTTTTTTTATCTCCGATGAAGTTGCTAGCGTTACATAGACAAAGTTCTCCTTAGTGTGTGTGCTGTACTTAATAAGAAAATTTTCTGTATGTCTATTAAGCTGGGGTTTCCAGGATTCTTTCAATGTGTTGTTTTGTTCCATTTTTTATAATTCCAAGTGCACCTATTACCACTGGTATTATTCTTGTTTTCAATTTCCACATTTTTTCTATTTCAATTTCCAGGTCTTTGTATTTTGATAGTTTTTCAAATTCCTTGGTTGCTATGTTACAATCCGCTGGACAAGCCATATCAATTAGTAGGCAAGTTTTTTTTTCTGGTTTTGACAATAATGTCCGGCCTATTTGCTTCAATTTTTCTGTCTGTGTGGATGGTATAATCCCATAGAATGGTGACATCTTCTATTTCTGTAACCGGCGCTGGCCGATGTTCATACCAGTGTTTGCTTACACATTTTCCAAAGTGTTTGCACATTGTCCAGTGTAAGTATTGCCCCACTCTATCGTGACGATTTTTATATTCATTTGGGGCAAGTATAGAACATCCTGAGATTAGATGGTCTATTGTTTCTTGGTATTTGTCACAGAACCTGCATTTTGGATCCACATTATTATGTATGATATTTGCCTGAAAATTCCTAGTGAAAAGACTCTGGTCTTGCGCTGCAAGAATAAAACCTTCAGTTTCAGACTTTAATCCAGATGCTCGTAACCATCGATGAGTATTAACTTTATCAACATTTAGGTTTATTTGCACGTTCTGGATATTGGCCATGCAGAGGTTTGTCTTGCCAGCGTTGTTTCATCTGTTCAAGGGCTTTATCCTTGGCTTTCTTTTTCATATCTTTTGCTGCAATAGTTGGTTCTTGGCTTCTGTTTTGATTTACTACAGAATCTACTAAATGTAAATGTTGTTTGTATTTACTGCCTTCTTTTTATTATTGAATATTTTTTTTTTTCTTTCTGTTTTCATGTTGTTTCACTAATTTTATCATCTAGTCATTTGTTGTTTCCATGTAAGTTAGTAAGCCAATAGTTGTTGTCTTGTATGACAATTCTAGCTGAATAAGACCTCTTCCACCTTCTTTACGGGGTATGTATAGACGGTCTACATCAGCCTTTGGATGATGCATCTTATACTTAGAAAGAAGCTTGTTTTAGAATCCATTTGTCTGATGTCATTTAGAGTCCAGTTCAAGATGTTGAAACTATATTGGACCACTGGGATGGCTAGGTTATTAATGGCCATAATTCTGTTCTGAGAATTCAATTCAGTTTTAATACCAGTCGTACCCTTCTATAGTACTCTTTACGCACTATTTCTTTCATTTTCTTATGGTGAATTCCTTCACTCTCATTTACACCCAAGGTACTTATAAGCTTCTCCTTGTTCTAAATCTTTTATTGTTACAGCAGGGTCTAAACTAATAGAGGAAGTTTGTTGTAGCGATCCTCGTAAAACTGTAGCTTTAGCACATTTATCCAAATTGAATTTCATTCCGATGTCTTCACTGAAGCATTTTACAGTTTGCAGAAGACCTTCCAGCTCATTGTCATTCCTAGCATACAATTTTAAGTCATCCATGTAAAATAGATGGTTTATTTTCTTTTGAGCTATTTTGTAACCGCATTCTGTCTTGTTAAGTTGGCTGGTTAATGCTATAAGTGATATGCAAAATAATAAAGGAGGAAAAAGTCACCTTGAAATATTCCTCTATTGATGTTTATTTCGCCAGACTTATAGGTTCCATTTTTATGATTGAGGTAAAGTGTAGTTTTCCATATCGACATACATTGTTTGATGAAATTGATGATAACGGGTGATACCTTGTACATACTTAAAGACTTTAAGATCCAGGAATGTGGTACACTATCAGATGCTTTACGATAATCTATCCAGGCAATACTAAGATTTTTTTTTTCACGGAAGCAGTTTTCCAGGATCATCCTATTAATAAGTAATTGATCTTTACATCCGTAGCAGCCTCATTTGCACCCTTTTTGTTCAAGTGGTAGTATGTCATTTCTTTCAAGAAGAAATATGTCTGTTTTGTTAAAATAGATGTTAACAGTTTGTATGTTGTTGGAAGACATGTAATTGGTCTATAGTTTTTCGGAATATTTGTGTCACTATTTTTTGGGTAGAAGAAAGGTAACTCCTTTGGTCATCCATGCAGGAATTTTAGTTGGATCGGTAACCATTTCTTGAAGTTCTTTGGCGAGTTTTTTTGTGCTGTATTTAAATAATATAGCCAGAAGTTAGAATTTTATCTATTCCTGGAGATTTCCAGTTGTGTGCTTTTCAGTGCACATTTAACATCTTCTTCTGTGATTCCCGCCCATGTCTGTTCTGGTTTATTTTTTCATTCGTTCTAACTCTTACGCAATCCAATCTGCGTCTTCGTTGTGTTCTTTAGGGCAAGCCCATATTTTCCCCAGAACTGTATAACTTCTTCCATTTTAGGGGGCTGTCACTTCAATTCTTTGTTTACCTATTTCCCTGTAAAATTTCTTTGCATCGGTTTGAAAGATCTTGTTCTGTCTATAGAATCTTGATCTTTTCTCGTAGCGTCTTATTCTTTGAGCCTTCAGTTGTATTGTTTGCTTTATTTTTTTCTTTAGTTGATAGGACTTCATTTTCATTCCTGATATTGTATTTTCTTTTTACTCTTCTGCCTTTTCTAGTTCTTTACATTTACTCCTCTTGCTAGTTCATCGAAAGTACTGATAATTCACTTCTAAGGTGTTCAATTTTTTTTTTCTATTTTTCTTTTCCAAGGTGGATCTTCATGTCTATGAGACTGCCTTTTTTTTACTTTTTGATGTTCAGTTTATTTGTTGCTGCTATTGCTGATGCATATATTGCTTCATTGAGATTTATATGAGTGTCTTCTTCATCCAGAATCAATTTGAGTGCTGCATTATAGAGCTTAATAGTTTTGAGGTTATGCTTTGTTGGTTGTAATTTTGGGAGTTGTTCTCGTTCCTCCATTGCAATATTCTGTATCTGACTTATATGGCTCATGATTTCATCCTTGGCTTCTTGTATATTAATCTTGTTTTCTGTGAAATAATTCTGTTCGATGAATTTTGAACTCGTTTTTATTACCGTCTTGTGACTGACTAAGATCATACCTTTCCAACATTTCTAAATTTTCAGCATTATCTTCACAGTGATTTGTGCGTATTTCAGTTTTTTCATTATGACCTGAGGCTTGTGTGATGTTACTACTTTTTTTTCCCGATTCCGGTTCCTTTTCATGTTTTGTTGGTTCATCTATTCTTGTTGCAATTCTTTTTATTTCATTAATTTCAGCCTCTGTCAATCGGTTATTTCGCATGATGTCCCTTCTTACATTGGCTAGTTTATTTTTGTCTATGTACTTTCTAATTGTTTGCCCAACCTTCTCTCGCCAAATGTTATTATCATTATTATTATTATCATTATTATTATTATTATTATTATTATTATTATTATTATTATTATTTCCTTATTTTTTGTGTGTACTTCCTTTTCTTTCCCGGCCACGACCAGAGAGCTAAGGTCAGAAAGGGTATCATGACATTTTCCACTGAGCAATTTTTGAGGAAAAAAATTGCACATATTTTCCATAGATAAAGCCCTTCGCAAGGTGTGGCCTGTACTTGTGAGTACAATTTTTTAGTATTTCTTAAAGGCTTTAGCTACCAGGGATTACTTCAATGAGTCTATTCGAATCTTTTCCAATCGACTACAACTGGAAGTGTTAATGTCCTCCGTTACCACATTTTTGATATTTCGATTTCAAGGTCCTTGTATTTTTGATAGCTTTTTGGTGATTTTCAAAGATACATTGCAATCTGCAGGGACTGCCATGTCAATATTTCTAGTAATTTACTAATTCTACATAATATGCGATTTTAAGATTTTATTATTATTATTATCATTAGTAGTAGTAGTAGTAGTAGTAGTGGTAGTAGTAGTAGTGATGTTGTTGTAGTTGATGTTGTTTTTGGTGTTTAGGTTTAAAATTAAATCTAGATTGAAAGATAATTCTAGACTCTAATGAATCCTTTCTGTTGTAGATAGATAGATAGATAGATAGATAGATAGATAGATAGATAGATAGATAGATAGATTGATTTATAGTTATGAAGAGACTGAGATAGATAGATAGATAGATAGATAGATAGATAGATAGATATGAACACAATGAGATAGATAGATAATGAAGAGACTGAGATAGATTGATAAATAGATAATGAAGAGACTGAGATAGATAGATAGATAGATAGATAGATAGATAGATAGATAGATAGATAGATAGATAGATAGACTTCCGTATAAAAATCGGAAATAAATATATATATTTACTAAGCTTTGTTTTAATCCATATAGAAACACTATTGTCCCAAATGCAAATATCTACACTCCATGAAAATCAGCTTTCTAATCTTCCTTCGTACCTCAGATCGAACACCATCCCCCAAAACTGAAAGTTTACAAGTATTCAAATTCCAGTACGCTGATCCTGACAGCATGACGGATAAATGAACATCCAGGTACACGCACCTGCTCAAAATATGCGCGATACGGCTGACTAGTTTTCATAAAAGTAGCATCTAACATTGCATGTGGATTTCCGTTAAAAAGACCTTTAGGTCTGCTAAACCAATCCAGTCACTCTCCGAATGAGGCTTCTTCTAAGTATCTAAACGTGACTCAAAATTCCCTCCCATCAAACGTAAATCAAACCCCTCGACATCTACTCGACACCTGCACTACTCCCGCAAATGGACAGAGATGAACAGTGTTTTATCCCACCGGTGTCACACCCAATTGCTTATGGTCAGGCAAGTGACAAGCATATCTCCGATACTGAACAATATACTTCTTGTAGACTCTATTTATTTAGCAAGACAAAAGATGTAAATTGTTATCACATCCAATCAATTACAATTCAATCAATGAGAAACATGCTTGTTTTGCGTCAGAGCATTATTACATTTATTTTTATTTGTTGATGTTATGTATGCTGTTTCATATCTTGTAGATCCTGGACCAAACAATGCTTCTTAGGCTCTATAGGAAAATTGTTATTTAATTGATATTACATTTCTTAGTATATTGGATGTCCCTAGTAGTGCGATCGTTTGCATAACTTGTATGTTGATGTTTCTTGGGACACTGTGAGTAAAATTGTCCATTCCTTTTCTAACAAGGCCCACAGTTCCGATTACTATTGGTACAGTCTCAGTCTTCATTCCCCTCATCCTGTTTATTCAATTCTCCTCATCCTTATTCATTCAATTAGTCTACTGGAATCTTTTTCAACCAATCCGAGGGCTCCAACTACAACAGGGATTGTTGATGTTCCCATGTGCCACATGGAATGGAGGAGGCACGGTGAAGTAAAGGAGGAGGCACGGTGGAGTAATGGATAGCGGCTTGGATTGAGGAATCGGAGAGTCGAGTTCGAATTCCAGTCGAATCCATTACATTCACTTTCTGCTTACACCCTTGGGAAAGGTGTGAATCCTCTTCTCCCTCCAGCTATTGGTAAATAGCAGGACAGACTGGGTTCTATTGCCTTGGATGGCAACTGATCTAGGAGAAGGACAACTCTGAATTCAAACCTGCTCTTACAGGAGGGTGAATGGAGTCTCTGAGCCTTGGTTGGCAATCCATTTAGTGTTGGTGTCACGATAAAAAACACCATTGATAGCTCCTAGCGAAGCATCAAGAATTCAGCCATTTGATTAAGATTATGAACTACACCAATCAAAGTATTAGCTATGACAGATAAGGAATACTGGAAAGGTGTAGTGAGTTCAATCTCGGCTGAGGCCGCAAGATGATGCCACATTTTTGAGATTTCGATTTCATTATTATTATTATTATTATTATTATTATTATTATTATTATTATTATTTCCTTTGATTTCTGGCGTGTACATATTTCTTTCCGGGTCCCGCCCAGGGACCTAACGTTAGAAATGACATCATGACACTTTCCACTGACAAAAATAAAATTACATAGATAAAGCCCTTCGTAAGGTGTGGGATGTACTTGTCAGAACAATTTTTTGTATCTCCTTGAGGCATGGACTTCCAGGAATCCGTTCAATTAGTCTACTGCAATCTTTTCCAACCAGTCCTAGGGCTCCAACTACAATAGGAATTGTTGATGTTCCCATATGCTACATTTTAGAGATTTCTATTTCAAGGTCCTTGTATTTTGATAGCTTTTTGAATATCTTCAAAGATACATTGCAGTCAGCAGGGACTGCAATATCAATAAGGAGGCACTTTTTTGTTTGTGGTCTTTAATAGCAATATCAATATTATTATCATTATCACTATTATTATTATTATTATTATTATTATTTGTGTATGTTATGTTTCCTACTTTGTATCTCGTATAGTCGAGTCCAAATTATGGCCTTTAAGCGCTTTAGGAGAATTGTTATTTAATTGATAAAACATTTCTTAGTTCCTAGTAGGGCGATCTTCTGGGCAACTTGTATGCTGAGATTACCTGGGACATTGTTAGTAAAGTTATCCATTCTTTTTCTCACAATGCCCACAGTTCCGAATACTAGTGTTATGGTCTCAGTTTTCATTCCTCAAATCCTGTTAATCTCGATCTCCAGTTTTTTTCTATTTGGAGAAATACATGATAATTTTCATGAAGGTGTTTTTCTCAGATGGTACTGCTATGTCGATAAGCATACACTTCCTAAATTTCTTGTCTTTTATGATAATTTCAGATCTGTTGACTTTTATTTCCCTTCATTTTGAATTGGCATGTCCCAGAGGATAGTTACATCATTATTTTGCGTAACTGTGTCTGGTTGGTGCTCATACCAACTCTCAGTAGTTTCGATTTTGTGCTTCTTGAATATCTTCCAGTGCACATATTGTCATGTCTTTGGGTATATTAATTATTGCCAGTTCCGGATATCCTGAGATAATGACAGAGATGATATTATTATTATTATTATTTTTATTGTCCTTATATGAAAAGAATTTACATAAAATAAATAGACAAAACTTGTCTATATTATTTAATGAAACATGCATCAATATATATATATATATAAATTTAGAGAGAGAGAGAGAGAGAGAGAGAGAGAGAGTCCATCTGGAAAAAATACATTGTCAGTGTTAATAAAATAATTCTTGCTGTTTATATATATCTTATATATATATCTTAGAAAGTAAAAACAATTTTTCCAACTCTCCAAATATACATCTCAAGAAACTCTTGGATAGTCTGTGTTTAGAAGCACGATTCATTTATTTGCTTGTCTATTTGACACACTGTAACCGTGAAATCTGATGACGGTCTCCCCCATCGGAATGCAGGTTCGAATCCTGCCGTAGGGAGCATATTTTCCAATAAGAGTTCTCGAATATTAAGGCTGGTAGATGAAAATATATAGGCATATTCTTTCATAAATAAACAAAACTTCTACTCAAGTATGGATAGCCACTAAAAAGTAATATTTCAGTAATTATATATATATATATATATATATATATATATATATATATATATATATATATATATATATCCCATATCGTTAAGATGTTATAGGTAATAATTTTTAATTCATGAGAGTCTAAAGAACAGCTCTCAATCTGCAAGACCTACAAACAAAATCACAAAAGATGATCAGAAAAGTTGATTTTGCTTCGAGGTCTGGAAGATTGAGAGCTGCTTTTTTGAGCTGTCATGAATTAAAAATTATTACCTATGGGATTTTAAGTCTTTGATATTCTTAATTAATAATAATTTTGTTCTGTCTTTTGATATAGATCTCTCCTGGATCTATATAATACTGGAAATTTCATACGGATTACCATATTATTATATATATATATATATATATATATATATATATATATATATATATATATATATATATATATATATACCCAAGTATATGATGGTGTATATGGAATGAATTCCAATAACCAACAATTACTATTCTTAAAAGAGTGCTCAATACAAAGTAGAGCAGATATAATTATTTTTTATAAAAAAAATTTATAACATAAATATGTTATAAAATCTCTACAAAAATAGCCATTTTGTTTCAACACCCTCGGCGTCTTATCAAGTGACGAAAGTTTCAAATTAATTAACAATCCTTCGCAAGGGGAAAATGTTGTTACAAAAGCGAGATTGACCAATCAAAATACAAGTATAGGAAAATTCAAAAAGCTTGACAACGAAGTCATGTTATAATATCTATTCAGATGTTTAAAATATGGGTAGTATTAAAAAAGAATTTATTCCAACCAATAATTACTAAATTATAAGATAAAATTTAATATTAAAATTAAAAACTGCTAATTTCAAAATCAAAATTTAATCGCTATTAAGTTTACAACTATGAAATTACTGAGGATAAAAGAAGAAATATATATGTTATTCAATTTATTTCTTCATTGATGTTACTTTAGCTAATTTTATATCCGGTCGTTTGACAATGTATTCATTTTAATCCTAAGAGTGTGTGAATGGGGTCCTAAACTCACGCGTAAAACAAACGCAATCAGATTATAATATATAAGCACCCAGACATATTTATATATATATATATACACACACAAAAAGAGACGAGACAGAGAACATCTCAACGGTCCTTCATGAAAAAAAAAAGAAAAAAGGGAAGTGGGGGGGGGAAGGAAAACCAACACACACGTACATACATACACGATTAAAAGTGAATGCACTTTCCATACACATAGACAATTATAAATACATGCACACACATCCACAGACATTGACCCAGACAATCGGATACAACAACCAATAAATATTTAAGACTGAAAGTGTCATTACACAAATGCTAACCACTTATTGAAATATAACTTAAGCGAGCAAATAAACAAAGATAAAAATTATTAAAAATAATATTATTTAATATATTAAAATAGTGTATGTAAATATAAAATCGGACATCAAAGTCAACACCTATAGGAAATGTTGTTCTACAGGTAATAATTTTTCATGGGGAGTCGACTTAATTCGCTTACGATAATTATTAATTATGTTGTGAAAGGGCCATTCAGATTTTCCTACATATTGTTTCTGGCATAGTGTGCATTCTAGGAGGTAAATTATGTTATGACTTCTACAGTTAGAATCGTGGTAGATTTTGTAAGTAGATTTAGTGATTGAGCTAATGAATGAATTCGTGTTTTTAATATGGTTGCAACATAAACTTCTTTTGTTGTTACATGGTTGGGAAAATCCTGTTGTTTTTGTTGTTGGTTTATTACGGATTACCTTGTCCCCTGAAATGTGGTTACTACCTATGATTTCTTTTAGGTTCTTAGGTCTACGATATGCAAGAAGGCCGGGTTCCTTAAACAATTTTTTTAGGTCTGGTTTGAGATGTAGTATCTCCCAGCGACGTTTGATTATTTGGGATAGTGGAGGCAGAGTGGGGTTGAAAGTGGTTACTAGAGGAATGCGGCTAGATTTATTTTTTAATCTTGTACATTAGGTGTCTTCTCTGGGTGTAGAAATTGCTTTTATTTATTTGTTCCCTGATTAGGTGTTGTTTATAGCCACGTGTTGTGAATTGATGCTCCAGATTTTCAATGTGTTTATTTAATTCTTCATTGTTGGAATATATCCTTCTGAGTCTAAATGCTGGTGAATAGGGAAGGTTCTCTTTGAGGTGTTTAGCGTGGGAAGATTTAAAGTGTAGATAGTTGTGGGTGTCGGTTATTTTAGTTTGTAGTGTCGTTTGTAGTTTCCTGTTTTCATCTATGTAAATGCGGGTGTCTAAAAATGTTACTGATGATGTGGATTTTTCATAGTCAAACTTAATTGAGTCGTGCACTGTGTTTAGGGTCATAAAGAATTGGGTAAGTTTGTCATCACTACCCGTGTATACAAAGAATATATCATCGATATATCTTGCATAGAATACGCAGTCGCTACCAATGATTGGATAGATATGGGTTTCCTCAAATTTTCCCATGAATATTGTAGCATATGATGGAGCTGCAATGGTGCCCATGGCACAACCTCTTATTTGAAGGTAGTGTGCTCCATTGAAGTAGAAAGTATTCAATGTAAGGACATGCTCCATGAGTTTTATGATGACTTCTGTGGGGAGGGGTCCTGTTTTCTTCCTTTAGTAAGTGCTTCCTGAAGGGCGTTTAGCCCTTCGATGTTTTTAATGTTTGAATAGAGTGACCTAACGTCCATAGTCACTAGAATAGCATTCTCTGGTACTGTTTGTATGTGATTAATTTTGTTCAGTATATCTGTTGTGTCTCTGATGTAGGATTTTACTTCCTTAGCTAGCGGTTGTATGTAATGGTCTATGTATTCGGAAATTTTTGTCGTGTGGAAGTTGAACGCTGAAATAACCAGCCTTCCTGGGTTGTTGCTTTTGTGTATTTTAGGAAGGAGATAGAAACGAGCAGGTGTAATGTTTGTGGGTGTAAGTGCTGTGCATGTTTCCTTGTCGATTAGATTGTTGCGAAGCATTATGTTTAGTGAGCTAGTTAATTCTTTTTGGTATTCGGGAAGGGGATCTGTAGATATGCTTTTATAGGTTTCTTTGTCGGATAGCTGTTTGTTGTTTGTTGTTATATTAATATACGTGCGTGTGTGTGTGTGTGTGTGTTTTGAACAATAAAAAATATTAAAATATTAAAATCTTCAGACAGACTGGATTTTAT
>CAHIKZ030000219.1:705000-762500 GCA_903632075.3 Acanthosepion pharaonis | reverse complement strand
ATAGATAGATAGATAGATAGATAGATAGATAGATAGATAGATAGATAATCCAACCTTTTCGGCAGACTTAAATTCTTTGCATTGGCGCACATGCCGAAACACGCAATTCCTATTACGTTTTAAAAGCCACTTTCCATTCCAGTAAAAAAAAAATGTAGGGAGGATTCTTCTTCGATTAAAACTTCTCAGATACTTTCTCTCCTTATCTAAAAAGGGACACGTGAGAAAGAAGAGAAGCCATAAAATGTCAAACGAAGGGCAGAAAAAAGATTCTTGGCACTCCTCAAGAAATAGTTCCTGCGAACTTTTCCTTAGTAAAACCCTGGAATTATGAGCATAGTTGGCCGCTGGTGTATTGTCAAGAAATTTGACATGTGCTATCAATTTGGATTTCTGGAAGCGTATTATCATCGCAAAAGCACTCATCTGGTTACTTTTTTCCTCTATATCGAAAGTAAATTCTTCAGTTCTCTGAATCAAATATATATATATATATATTATTCAGTGAACTGAAGAATTTACTTTCGATATATATATATATATATACATATATAAAGACATTTTTATGTTTATACATTCTTTTTATAGATACAAATACTCAAGTAAATGCTCTGTTTATAATAAACAGTATTAAACATTTACCGGCCTGAATCTCCGAGAAATTTTCATAGAAAAAATTCGTTCTCCGACAGGAATTGAACATGTATCCTATACGGAGCCATCATATACCCTGACGTGCTTTTACCGATTGAGCCACAGAGGATAGTTCAGTTAGCAAGGTCGATTTTACTGCCGAATCTGCCGCCACTTAATTTGAAGACAATTTGATGTATGTAGGTCCTTACTTTTGGTACAAACAATTATTTTTATTTCATAGGTGACTTCCGATGGATTTCAATTATTCCCAAATTTAAGAGCCTCCAAAATTTCAGGATTGTTGGTCTTGATTCGACCCGGATTGTTTAATTTGCTCACGGAGTCGGCTTGATTCCAAAATGATATGATATGCTGGACTACAGCTTGTAGGAGTAAAGTTGAAAAAGTGTAACACACTGACATTCGCATTTATTATATATATGTTTGTATGTGTGTGTGTGCGTGTGTGTGTGTGTGTTTGCGTGTATTTGAGTAGCAGACCCTCTTTAATACATGCTTCACTGAACACGACTGAGGATGTTTTTTTTATTTTTTTCATGTTTTTCGTACACTCATAAAAAAGTCTGCTTTTCTAGACTTAATGGTGTTTTTCTAAGCATAGCTTAGATGTGACACAAGGCCGAACGTGCGAGGCACCCAGTGAGGATTGAACTCAGTATTCTATCGTAATTGATCTAGCGAGACAAGCTTGTTAACCATTATAACACGTTGAAGTGCTCAAATGATTAGAGAAGCTTAGATGTGACAGAAGACCGAGAGTGTGGCGCATCCAGTAAGAAATCGAACTCACTACTTAATCGTTCTAGCGAGACAAACTTGTTAACCATTACGCCAGATGGAAGTGCCCCTTTTTTTTTTTTGGACTTATTAAATGTGAAAAATTGTTTAAAAACATGTTGCTTCAGAGGGCTTGCAGCTAAGATGTTAATAATTTTCAAGAACTAATTTTGTTATATTAATATAATCAATGGTTACTGTAAATGGTATAAGTGCGTTTGAAAATGATGGTAGCTTTTATTATTAAAAACAATACAAGCAACCAGCGCTTAATAACATTAGTTATGAACACGGCCAGAGTATTCTGGCCGTATTTGAAAATTATGAAAATGTCTGTTCTTAAGATGTAAACCATGTCCAAATTTACTTACCCTTTATCAAAAATGAGCAAACTAAATCTCATTGATAATAACTAGGCGAAAAAGTACCAAACCAACAAACGTTTGGACATTTTTTTCTATTTATTAAGTTCAGAAAATATGTTTAAAGCACAATTTATAAATATTTATATCCCAATAAAAAATAAAAGAAATTATATATTCTCCAAAATACAATACAATCAATTTCATTATTCGCGATAACTCCTCACCAACTGGTGCATATACGTAAAACCAACATTATATATCAATTTAAATGTCCCTTGGGAGAATGCATCTCTGACAGAAAAAAAAACAAACTAATATATATGTTAGACATACAGCTGTATTCTCAATAAGTTTTACTCTACACATGTCTGACTATTAGTCCATTGCGAGATATTTGCACCAACATTCACATTCACGGTATTGATAACGCAACTATCCGACACCAAGAAAATAACAAATTAAAACTACAGATCCTAGAAGCAATCTACATTTAAAAATTGAAGTTTACTGAATAAAATCAGCTATGAATACAGTAATAATGTTCTAAAATGCCTATAAAAGAACAGTTTTCATGCTTTAATGTGCACTTGATCATTACATTCCAACATAAAAGAAAAAAAAATCCATAATGGATAATTTTCACGCTAAAGCATAATCGTCAGCCGTTGTTTTTAGGCGCAAAAGAAAAAATTCAGTAATGGATAGCTACACAGTTTTTGCCTTACTTGTTGCACCCCGCTGATGATGATCTCAGAAAGAGATGGAAAGTACTTGAGAAATGAAATTGAGTCTTACTGTTACAGTTCATTTCTTGACATATTCAAATGTAAAATACGGAAAAATATTCGAGAATATGAAAGGATTATGATAAAAATAAGCCGACACAATGTTTGTAATTTATTCAACACTTTTATGTTTACATACGCAATATCACAAATATTGAGCACTTTAACCCATAAATATAGCGTACCTTAAAACTCTATTTTATCATATATATACAAACATACACATACGCACACACACACACATACACACACACATATATATACACATGTATGTATATACATACAGATACATATATATATATATATATATATATATATATATATATAAGTTATGAAGAACTTGGTAATCCGTGTGGGTAATCACATTATTTAAAAGAAAAACAGACCACTTTTAGGTACAAGTATAATAATTTATTTCATCAGACATGGCAGAGTATAGGAGGGATTAATTTCATATTAAGAAAGAAGGGAGAAGGAAGTAAAAACCCAAAAACTTACACTACCCATCAATTTTAATTTCATTTTTCGTTTCATTTCATTTTTTGAAGTGCTATCTGATGATCCGGCGTCCTTTAAAAGGGCTCTGGTGAAATAAATTATTATAATGGTACCTTAAAGTGGTCTGTTTTTCTTTTAAATTCACACACACACACGCACGCACACGCACACACACACACACATATATATATATATATATATATATATATATATATATATATATATATATATATATGTCTGAATGTGTGTATGTGTGTAAAGACAGAGTCAAGCAAAAGTAGGAGGGGAGCAAATGATAACATTTATATTGAGATTACAGACTAATACAATTAAATTTTGCTAAACAATTACTACATATAAAATAATTTGAAAGAATCCTCATTGTTTCACACAATGTTATTTAAAATTATTGGATTTTCTTTCATTTCGTTTAGTATGATCTTACTAAATTACAGCCGCCTGTCTGGGTCATCCTCCAATAAGCCATGAATTAGACGTGGACGATAAGCTTTCAACTCAATAGATTTCAGAATTTGTGGCTTTTCTGCTGGGCCTTTTTTGACTGTGAAAAAATGCTTCGGCCACAAGTTGTTCATGGTCCTCTGTGTAAACTATTTTGGGTCGACCAGTTTCGGAGGCATTAAGAATTAAGCCGCTTGTATCAAATTTGTCACAAATGCTGTTAATGGTTTGTCTATTTGGGGTTTGAGTACCAAGTGTTTTAACCCATTTTGTTCTAACCAGTTCTGCATTTTGAGACTTCCAATAAACAAAACAGCCATTTTCTTGCATCAGTATTTAAATTATTTCCATTATGGATACACTGTACTATCTGAAAAAAATTAAATAAAATTAGTTATAAAATTTAATCACTATTTACATTATTCGGACTATTGTCGTCATCTTTGTCGCCATATTTAGTACAACGTTTCGGCCCTTCAGTATCTGTCTATATTTCTGAGATGAGGTATTATGTACACTATTTACATTATACGGACTATTGTCCTCATCTTCGTCGCCATATTTATTACAACGTTTCGGCCCTTCATTATCTGACTATATTTCTGAGATGAGGTATTATGTGCACTATTTACATTATTCGGACTATTGTTCTCATCTTTGTCGCCCTATTTATTACAACGTTTCGGCCTTTCAGTATCTGGAGTTGTATCCATTACATTCACCTACGTGCTAATACCCTTGAGAAAGGTATGAATCCTCTTCTTTCTTCAGCTACTATCGCCTAAGCTTGTTTCACGCATGGCACATAACTGACTGATATAGATAGATAATGAATTTTTGATAGATAGATAGAAAGTGTGTGTGCCTGTTTTTTGAGTGCTTGTAGGATGTATAATAGTATTAAAAGCAATTGTGAAGTTGAAGAGACAATGGGGCAACTTTTATAAACGACGCGTTTCGCTGGAGACTGTATGTTCTCGGGTAAAAATTAAAGAATAGCAAAACTTTGTGTGAGGAAAATGCCTTAAAATTTTGAGGATAAGCAGTAATCATGAATTAATTTAAGTGCCTTAGCTTATCACCTTCCTAAAAAACACAGTCGGATAACATTTCTGCAAATGTAGTCGCAGTTTCGATTCCTACTGGAGAGCACATACTTTCCCGAATATTCAAGCTGGTAAACGAAATTAAATACATATAATATTTATTAAAAAAAACGGAACGTCTAGTCAAATGTGAGCATCCACTAAAATAATTTTAAAATGAAAATCAAAATATATGCTTTCTTTTTTTTATTCGCTGTGTTTCCGCTTTCTTCCCACGCTTCTCTTTTTTTTATAGAAAATTTCTCCCAAAGACAAAGTTTAAGAGCCAATCAAGGTTGAGTGTTACCGAATTAGGTTGGTGATATGAATGTAAAAGGTGGTAGAATGATTTGAAGATGATAAGGATGAGGAGGATAGTTAACGATTGATCCTTGACGTTTAGTCTGTGGCGAAAGAGAAAATCACTTACCGAGAAAAAGGGTCAGAGGACAAAATTCCGATGACAGAATAACCAAAATAAAAACAAATCACTCGCAGGTGTTGCCATAAATGCATCGCGGATATACTGATATTGTTTGTCCTTTCCCACCTGTCGACCAATAAAATATTGTTCCGTTGACAAAACGGGTTGTTGTTCTCGAAAGTCGTTTTATTTTTTTATTTTTTATTTTTTTAAAACCAGAGATGTCACATTATTTACATTCTTCGGACTATTGTCCCCATCTTTGTCGCCATATTTGTCACAACGTTTCGGCTGTTGTACGGTCCGGCCTTCTTCTTTCCTCAATGACACATGGCACAGTGGATAAAGGCGTTGGTTAGATCCAGTGACAGGACCCAAAAAGTGTGAGTTCAATACCCGGTTAAGGCAGTGGAGAACTTTCTGAGGGAAATTAACAAGAGATAACTGATAACTGACATCCATCAAACATGGGACGTGGAACTAGAACAGTCTACCCCAGTGAGCGAAATAAAGGGTTTAGTTCTAAATTCCAACCTGAAGAAGGCCGGAGTGTACAACGGCCGAAACGTTGTGATAAATATGGAGACAAAGATGAGGACAATAGTCCGAAGAATGTAAATACGGTACATAATACCTCATCTCAGAAATATAGACAGACCCAGAGATGTCAGTTATCTGGTGGATACTGGACACATTTCAGTTTTCGTATTTCCTGTTTGAATGAGTGTGTGTTTCTGTGTGTAGTAGGACGATTGAGTATTTTCTGGATTATTTAAGTCCCGCATTAATTTCGGATCTGCGTTGTGGTGCAATGTATATCGGATGGGAATGAGAACTCGGAGAACCGAGTTCGAATCCCAGTCGTCTTCGTTAGAATCACCTAAGCACAAATATCCTTGCGAAAGGTATGAATCCATCTCTTCTTCCCCAGCTACGAGTTGAACAAAAGGACAGACTGTGTTCTTTAGCCTTGTTTGGCAACCAGTCTACCGAAGAAAGAAATGGCAACCTACTGCGGGAAATTTCTGCATCGTCAGTCATGTATCGAAAAATACATGATTGCTCAAGCGTGTATCACACATAACACTTAACTGACTGACAAAATTTTACATATGGGAAATAGTAAGAATTTTATAGAGTCTCTGAGGTATTATGGTGAATATAGTAAGAATGGTAAGTAAGAATATGGCGTTTTGGGGTAAGCATTATTGTAGCATGTCTGGGTCAGTGATTGTGGCGAATATAAGACAGATGAAGACCAGCCTTTCCCATTCCCCACTTTTGGCCTTGTGCTATATTTGTGCGATAAATATTAAGTCTTTTTTTATTTCTTTTTTTCTGCCTCGTTCATCGGCTTGCGTTTTGATTTCTTGCCGTTTACGTGTATTGGGATTTGTGATATTGGACTTACCATTCGTGAATTCAACATTGCTTTCTGTCCCTGGAATCTTCGAGTTTGAACTTGCAATTTGTTTAATTCGTCGTGGAATCGAGCTGCCATGTCAGTTATTTGAACACATTGGTTGCAAGGAAAGAAAGATTAAAGCTATTTTGAGAGAGACGGAGAGGGGAGCAAAGACATGAGAGAAGGGGAAGAGGGAGGGGCAAAGACATGGGAGAAGGGGCGAAAGAGGAGCAAAGACATGAGACAGAGGGAGAGGAGCAAAGACATGAGTAAGGGAGAGAAAGACATGAGAGAAAAGTGAGACAGAGACGTGAGGGAAAGAGAGAGAAGCAGAGGCAAAAGGGAGAGAGATATGTAGAGATAAAAGAGAGAGGTAGAGATTTTGGCGAAAGAGAAAGTAACTTACCGAAAAAAAAGGGGACATGTGTTCTGTACGATATGTCAAAGAGAAAATAAGCAAAACAGAAACAGGTCTGTCGCAGGTGTTGCCATAAATGTATCTCAGATATGCTAATATTCTGTGTCTCCTTCTACCTGTCAACCAATGAAAAATTGTTTCATCGATAAAAGCAGGTGGTGCTTTTGAATTGTGGGAAATCGTTTTATTTTCCTTTTATTTCTGACCGTTTACGTGTTTTGGGATTTGTGAAATTGAACCTGCGGTTCGTTATTTCGACAAATCTTTCCGCCCTGGATCTTCGACTTTGGACTTGTGATTTGTTCAATTTGTTGTGGAATTGGACTGCCATACGAATTATTTGAACACATTATTTGCAAGGCAAAAAAGAGGTTAAGATTGTAGTCTTCAGAAAAGAATATAGGTGGGTGTTTGTTTAACAAAATAACAGTTCTATTGAGAAAATCCCTCGGAGTGAAACTTCCTCCTTACAAGTGGAATATGCAACACTTGTGGGTGATTGTACTGGACTAAAGACTGGAGCTCATCTAAGTATTTGCTATGGAGATAGTGATAGAGAAAAATCGGTTATATTTTAACTATATTTCTTCTTAAACCATAAGTTTCTCTCAGATGCCCCCTCCATCTCTCTCTTGATCTCAGATGTATTCTTCTTTCCTTTCGTTTATCAATCCTCTCTTAAATCTTCCATAATCTCTCGCCCTCTTTCTTATAAAACATCTTCTCACGCACTTCTCTCTATATATTACTTTTTCTTTCTTGTGTCTTTTTTCTTTTTGACTTTTCATTCGCTCGTCGTCTCTCTCCTCACCCTTTTTGACTTTTCATTCCCCCTATAACCTGTTCTTCTTTTCTTGTGTTCCTCTCTCTCTCACTCTCTTTCCTTCTCTCTCTGTGTCTCTCTGTCTCTTCCTCTCCGTCTCAGATGTATCCTTCTTTCGTTTCGTTTATCACTCCTCTCTTAAATCTTCCATAATCTCTTGCCCTCTTTCTTATAAAACACCTCCTCACGCACTTCTCTCTATATATTTCTTTTTCTTTCTTTTGTCTTTTTCTTTTTGACTTTTCCTTCGCTCGTCGTCGTCTTTCTTCTCACGCTCTTTGCCTTTTCCTCCTCCTATATAACCTGTTCTTATTTTTTGTAGTTCCCCTCTCTCTCTCTCTCTCTCTCTTTTGATCTCAGATGTATCCTACTGTCTTTCTATTTCTCCCTCCTCTCTTACAGCTTCCATAATCACTCGTCTACATTCTTATAAAACATCTCCCTCTCATTCGATTCTTTGTATATTACTTTCTTTCTTTATTTATTCGTTTCTTTCTTTCTTTCCTTTGTATTTTACTCACTCGTCGTCTTCTCTCTTCTCACGCTTTTTGCCTTTTAATTCATTCTATAACCTGTTCTTCATTTCTTGTGTTCCTCTCTCTCTCTCTCTCTCTCTCTCTCTCTGTCCTTCTCTCTCTGTGTCTCTCTGTCTCTTCCTCTCCGTCTCAGATGTATCCTTCTTTCGTTTCGTTTATCACTCCTCTCTTACATCTTCCATAATCTCTCGCCCTCTTTCTTATAAAACACCTTCTCAGGCACTTCTCTCTTTATATTTCTTACTTTCTTTTTCCTTTTGTCTTTTTGACTTTCATTCGCTCATTGTCCTCTCTCTTCTCACGCTCTTTGCCTTTTCTTTCCTTCTATAACCTGTTCTTATTTTTTGTGGTTCCTCTCTCTCTCTCTCTCTCTCTCTCTCTCTTTTGATCTCAGATGTATCCTTCTTTCTTTCTATTTCTCACTCCTCTCTTACAGCTTCCATAATCACTCGTCTGCATTCTTATAAAACGTCTCCCTCTCATTCACTTCTCTGTATAATACTTTCTTTCTTTCTTTCTTTCTTTCTTTCTTTCTTTCTTTCTTTCTTTCTTTCTTTATCTTTACTTTTTTCTTTCTTTCTTTCACTTACGTATTTCCTCATTATCCATTACCAATATTTCTTTCTTTCTTTCTTTCTTTCTTTCTTTCTTTCTTTCTTTCTTTCTTTAACTTACGTATTTCCTCATTATCCATTACCAATATTTCTTTCTTTCTTTCTTTCTTTCTTTTTTTCTTTTCTTTCTTTCTTTCTTTCTTTTCTTTCTTTCTTTAACTTACGTATTTCCTCATTATCCATTACCAATATTTCTTTCTTTCTTTCTTTCTTTCTTTCTTTCTTTCTTTCTTTCTTTTTTTCTTTTGACTTTTACTCGCTCGTCGTTTTCTCTCTTCTCACGCTCTTTGCCTTTTGATTCATTCTATAACCTGTTCTTTGCTTGTGTTCCTCTCTCGATCTCTCTGCCCTTCTCTCTCTCTCTGTCTCACTACCTCTCCCCCTCCGTCTCAGATGTATTCTTCTTTCGTTTCGTTTATCACTCCTCTCTTAAATCTTTCATTCTCTCACCCTCTTTCTTATAAAACTCCTCCTCTCTCATGCACTTCTCGATGTATTACTTTCTTTCTTTCTATGTTTCTTTTTTCCTTCTTTCTTTTTCTTTTTCTTTTTTTTTCTTTCTATCTTCCTTTCTTTCTTTCTTTCTTTCTTTTCTTCTTTTTTTGTTCTTTTGACTTACACTCGCTCGCCGTCTTCTGTCTTCTTATGCTCTTTGCCTTTCCTTCCTTTGTAACCTGTTCTTGTGTTGTTGCGGTTCCTCCCCCCTCTCACTCTCTCTCTCTCTCTCTCTCTCTCTCTCTCTCCCTCTCGATCTTATATGTATCCTTCTTTACATTATTTACATTATTCGGACTATTGTCCTCATCTTTGTCGCCATATTTATCACAACGTTTCGGCCGTTGTACGCTCCGGCCTTCTTCAGGTGGTTGGAATGTCGAACTGAATCCTTTATTTCGATCACTGGGGTAGACTGTTCTAGTTCCACGTGCCATGTTTGATGGATGTCAGCTATCTCCTGCTAATTTCCCTCTGAAAGTTCTCCACTGCCTTAACCGGGTATTGAACTCACACTCTTCGGGTCCTGTCACTGGATCTAACCAACGCCTTTATCCACTGTGCCATGTGTTCTTGAGGACCTGAAGAAGGCCGGAGCGTGCAACGGTCGAAACGTTGTAATAAATATGGCGACAAAGATGAGGACAATAGTCCAAATAATGTAAATAATGTACATAATACCTCATCTCAGAAATATAGACATATACTGAAGGGCTGAAACGTTGTAATAAATATGGCAACAAAGATAAGGACAATAGTCTGAATAATGTAAATAGTGTACATAATACCTCATCTGAGAAATATAGACAGATACTGAAGGGCCGAAACGTTGTAATAAATATGGCAACAAAGATGAGGACAATAGTCTGAATAATGTAAATAGTGTACATAATACCTCATCTGAGAAATATAGACAGATACTGAAGGGCCGAAACGTTGTAATAAATATGGCAAAAAGATGAGGACAATAGTCTGAATAATGTAAATAGTGTACATAATACCTCATCTCAGAAATATAGACAGATACTGAAAGGCCGAAACGTTGTAATAAATATGGTGACAAAGATGAGGACAATAGTCCGAATAATGTAAATAGTGTACATAATACCTCATTTCAGAAATATAGACAGATACTGAAAGGCCGAAACGTTGTAATAAATATGGTGACAAAGATGAGGACAATAGTCCGAATAATGTAAATAGTGTACATAATACCTCATCTCAGAAATATAGACAGATACTGAAAGGCCGAAACGTTGTAATAAATATGGTGACAAAGATGAGGACAATAGTCCGAATAATGTAAATAGTGTACATAATACCTCATTTCAGAAATATAGACAGATACTGAAAGGCCGAAACGTTGTAATAAATATGGTGACAAAGATGATGACAATAGTCCGAATAATGTAAATAGTGTACATAATACCTCATCTCAGAAATATAGACAGATACTGAAAGGCCGAAACGTTGTAATGAATATGGTGACAAAGATGAGGACAATAGTCCGAATAATGTAAATAGTGTACATAATACCTCATCTCAGAAATATAGACAGTATCCTTCTTTGTTTCTATTTATCAATACTCTCTTACATTTTCCATAATCCCTCGTCCACTTTCTTATAAAACTCTTTCTCTTTCTTTCTTTCTTTCTTTCTTTCGCACCGGTTTCTCTCTCTCTCTCTCTCTCTCTCTCTCTCTCTCTCTCTCTCCCTGCTTCACCATTGCCGACCCTTTAATCTTTCATGTTTTCCCCTCCTCACTGTATTCTCTCGATTTTCTCTCGCCCTTCTCCCTCCATCTCAATTTTGCCCCTCTCTTTCTTACCTATTTTCTCTCTTTCATTTCCGTTCCAAACACTTCCTTCTTCATTGACTCTTTCTTTAATTTTGTTCTACTAAATTTCATCCAACACAATGCCCGAGAGCCACTCAAGGTAGATAGTGGCGCGTGATATGAACGTAGAAAGAGGTAGTAGGAAGTAATGATTATGAGGATATGGCGGATAGATAACGAATTATCCTGGACTTGAAGAGCGTAAGATTCGTTTTGTCATGGAATCATTCACGTGAAATTACCGGTTCTCGGATAAAAATCTTTATCTTGCAGAAAGTTCTTCTTTCCAAAGGAATAAGGGGGCAATGAGAGTGATTCAATCCTGTGAACGTAACAAGCTAGATCTTCGCCGTAAAGGTCTGAACTCTTGGCATTAAATAATGGAGCTTGTTTACCATTTGCTACAGACTTGCGACTTTGCATGCGTGGAGAAAGGAATTGTAGATTGGGAAGCAAGGCTTCTTAATGAGAACTGGGCACCTCAAGCTCCAGATATGACAGTAAGGTTCCGTTTCCGGTCTGATCTGCCTCTTGTTAAGATAACCATGACAGAAGAAGATTTAGACACAGTATAAATCTAATTTAGAGGAACGTATATCGAACGTAGGCGATGTCAAGTGTGGGACGGTTTGGAATTACAAGGGCTTATAACTACAAGGGAAATACATTTAAATATTTCTTTAAATTAGTCCGTCAAAAGACGTAAAACACGATCGCGCCTAGGAATGCAGATATCAATGTTTTTGTTGTTGTTGTTTTTTTTCGTTTTTTTTTATCTCTACCCACGTTTGGAAATGGCTTCCAGCTTAGCCAAAGACATTGTAATTAAAGCTGGATGTTAGTTTTCTGTAAGAATATATTTAATGCCATGTCCCTGCAGAATGGAACAAAATATGGCTCTTCATGGATTCGTCTGTATCAAAATTGAATTGTCACGAATTAAAAAAGATTTCTCCTTTCCAATACTTCCACACGGTGTCGAATGGTTTCGCAGGCCCCCATGACACGTTGATGAAGCGTCTATGCATTATTAATGTCTGCCGAATAAACCAATTGCTTAGGTAAACCCAACAATAAAAAGGCAAAGTATTGAGGTCGGAAGAGCGTGCAGGCCATGAAACCAGTCCTCCCCGACCCACCCATTTTTCATGGACATTATATAGAATTTTATCCTTGTTTTGGTGTGTAAAGGTATTTTTGATACGTCCTGTATATATATATATATATAATTTTTATTTTCTTATATTTCTAATAAAGTACAGTGAGTCCCCCGTATTCGCAGGGGGCTAGGGACCAGAAACGGCTACAAATAGTTAGAATCCGCGAATACTTGTAAACCCCCTAAATATGCCTATAAGTACCTATTTTGATTGTTAAAACCCCATATAACTTAAACTTTCATCCTAAACACTTTAGAAACATTTCAGACGCTTTTAATAACATTTTTGAAAAATACTATTGGTGACCATACATTTAGCGTAAATTTTCTTTCATATGTACAATAACCGTTTTTACTTACGCATAGATCGATACAGCCACTGAAAAAATACTGTATAAAATATGTGTAATAAGACATAAAATAATAAGTTTAAAACATGCCCTAAAACAGATATATATATATATATATATATATATATATATATATATATATATATATTTATATAATCATATTTTTTGAAATAAATAATTATATATATATATATATATATATATATATATAGCAGCATGGCCCGGCGTTGCCCGTGCTTGATTCAAAAATCGTACGACTCATACAGCAATCGCTATCACTTGACTTAAAATATTTTTGCCCTTCCTTGCCTTTAAAGGAGTGCTCTTTTCCGTGCTGATGTTGCTACGTGCCTTACTTCTTGCCTATCTCACACTGCGAATTTTTTCTAAGCTCTACACTAAAAATTTAATCTGTCACGAAAAAAGAACTAAACAAAATGAACACAAAACGATCAGCTTTAAAAAAGGACTTATAACTGGAAAAACCGAATGAAAAAAGAATGTTAACAACAAATACTTTTTCACACCCAACCCAGTTCTGCGGAATCAGAATCAACGTTGAGTTTAAGCAAGCGAATGAGCCAATTGGAGTAAAGTGCCATGCAGATTTAAATTTTTCCCACTTGTGACGGATGGAGCTATCGAATTTTTTTTTTTTTTGCATGCGAATTAACATTCGTGTCAGTCAGCTGTTGGCTCTCACGCTGGGCAATAGAATCTTCCTGCCTATTCCTGGCAGTCAGCTATAGGCTCTCACTCTGGCCAGTACAAAATGGCCGCAAACTACACGAAAACTGCCGTAGAAGCATGAAAAAATCGATTATTTCCACTATCGATGGGAGTTGGGAAATGAAAAGCCGGTCTTGGCCTTCCCGCTAACTTGGAGCATGTGCATGTAAATTTTGGTGCAAATCCGTCGAAAATTGCGGCCGTCCATTCGTTACACACACACACACACATCTGATTTATATATATATATATATATATATATATATATATATATATATATATATATATATATATATATAATTATTTGTTTAAAAATATGATTCCAAATCGCGACATAAGTTTCCCATGTTTCAAAACAAGAACCGAAAACTTCAGTATAATTATTTAAATTAAATTGAGTTAAAATAATCTGTTCCATCTTCAAGCAATTTTTTTCGGCTTGAAGATGGAACTTGTTTTGAAACATGGATTTTGTTTTTATGTCGCGATTTGGAATCATATTTTTAAATAAATAATTATATTTATGCTCTACTTTTTGTATCGAGTATATTTTTTAAAAATAATAACTAAAATACTAAGGGACTTTGGATTATTTTCCTAACCAGTTCCTTCCTATTTTCTATATATTTTCACACACACACACACACACACACACACACACACACACATATATATATATATATATATATATATATTTGGCAGAATTTAAAATATCTTATTAACAATAACAGACAATTAATGTCTATTATGTTTAACCATGAGTCGTTCTAAACTCCGCATATTTGCGTTAATTTCGGGTGATAATAAAGACAAAAATTCCAATATTTGGATATTTTTTTCTTAAGCTGTCCCTTGACCTAAGCTTTCGGCTCACATGAGCCATCTTCTGACATAGAAAATTGATATGCAAGGATAACGGCCACGGAATCATCTTCAACGTTTCGGCCGTTGTACGCTCCGGCCTTTATGTCTATGTCTCTCTATATATCTGTCTATATCTCTGAGATGAGGTATTATGATTACTTGCATTATTTACATTATTCGGACTGTTATCCTCATCTTCATTGCCATATTCACAATGTTTCGGCCGTTGTACACCCCGGCCTTTATGTCTATGTCTCTCTATATATCTGTCTATATCTCTGAGATGAGGTATTATGATTACTTGCATTATTTACATTATTCGGACTGTTATCCTCATCTTCATTGCCATATTTACAACATTTCGGCCGTTGTACACTCCGGCCTTTATGTCTATGTCTCTCTATATATCTGTCTATATCTCTGAGATGAGGTATTATGATTACTTGCATTATTTACATTATTCGGACTATTATCCTCATCTTCATTGTCATATTCACAAAGTTTTGGCCGTTGTACACTCCGGCCTTTATGTCTATGTCTCTCTATATATCTGTCTATATCTCTGAGATGAAGTATTATGATTACTTGCATTATTTACATTATTCGGACTGTTATCCTCATCTTCATTGCCATATTCATTAACATTTCGGCCGTTGTACACTCCGGCCTTTTATGTCTATGTCTCTCTATATTTCTGTCTATATCTCTGAGATGAGGTATTATGATTACTTGCATTATTTACATTATTCGGACTGTTATCCTCATCTTCATTGCCATATTCACAACGTTTCGGCCGTTGTACGCTCCGGCCTTTATGTCTATGTCTCTCTATATATCTGTCTATATCTCTGAGATGAGGTATTATGATTACTTGCATTATTTACATTATTCGGACTGTTATCCTCATCTTCATTGCCATATTCACAAAGTTTTGGCCGTTGTACTCTCCGGCCTTTATGTCTATGTCTCTCTATATATCTGTCTATATCTCTGAGATGAGGTATTATGATTACTTGCATTATTTACATTATTCGGACTGTTATCCTCATCTTCATTGCCATATTCACAACATTTCGGCCGTTGTACGCTCCGGCCTTTATGTCTATGTCTCTCTATATATCTGTCTATATCTCTGAGATGAGGTATTATGATTACTTGCATTATTTACATTATTCGGACTGTTATCCTCATCTTCATTGCCATATTCATAACGTTTCGGCCGTTGTACTCTCCGGCCTTCATGTCTATGTCTCTCTATGTATCTGTCTATATCTCTGAGATCAGGTATTATGATTACTTGCATTATTTACATTATTCGGACTGTTATCCTCATCTTCATTGTCATATTCACAAAATGTTTTGGCCGTTGTACGCTCCGGCCTTTATGTCTATGTCTCTCTATATCTGTCTATATCTCTGAGATGAGGTATTATGATTACTTGCATTATTTACATTATTCGACTGTTATCCTCATCTTCATTGCCATATTCACAACGTTTCGGCCGTTGTACGCTCCGGCCTTTATGTCTATGTCTCTCTATATATCTGTCTATATCTCTGAGATGAAGTATTATGATTACTTGCATTATTTACATTATTCGGACTGTTATCCTCATCTTCATTGCCATATTCACAACGTTTCGGCCGTTGTACGCTCCGGCCTTTATGTCTATGTCTCTCTCTATATATCTGTCTATATCTCTGAGATGAAGTATTATGATTACTTGCATTATTTACATTATTCGGACTGTTATCCTCATCTTCATTGCCATATTCACAACGTTTCGGCCGTTGTACGCTCCGGCCTTTATGTCTATGTCTCTCTATATATCTGTCTATATCTCTGAGATGAGGTATTATGATTACTTGCATTATTTACATTATTCGGACTGTTATCCTCATCTTCATTGCCATATTCACAACGTTTCGGCCGTTGTACTCTCCGGCCTTTATGTCTATGTCTCTCTATATATCTGTCTATATCTCTGAGATGAAGTATTATGATTACTTGCATTATTTACATTATTCGGACTGTTATCCTCATCTTCATTGCCATATTCACAACGTTTCGGCCGTTGTACTCTCCGGCCTTTATGTCTATGTCTCTCTATATATCTGTCTATATCTCTGAGATGAGGTATTATGATTACTTGCATTATTTACATTATTCGGACTGTTATCCTCATCTTCATTGCCATATTCACAACGTTTCGGCCGTTGTACTCTCCGGCCTTTATGTCTATGTCTCTCTATATATCTGTCTATATCTCTGAGATGAGGTATTATGATTACTTGCATTATTTACATTATTCGGACTGTTATCCTCATCTTCATTGCCATATTCACAACGTTTCGGCCGTTGTACGCTCCGGCCTTTATGTCTATGTCTCTCTATATATCTGTCTATATCTCTGAGATGAAGTATTATGATTACTTGCATTATTTGCATTATTCGGACTGTTATCCTCATCTTCATTGCCATATTCACAACGTTTCGGCCGTTGTACTCTCCGGCCTTTATGTCTATGTCTCTCTATATATCTGTCTATATCTCTGAGATGAAGTATTATGATTACTTGCATTATTTACATTATTCGGACTGTTATCCTCATCTTCATTGCCATATTCACAACGTTTCGGCCGTTGTACTCTCCGGCCTTTATGTCTATGTCTCTCTATATATCTGTCTATATCTCTGAGATGAAGTATTATGATTACTTGCATTATTTACATTATTCGGACTGTTATCCTCATCTTCATTGCCATATTCACAACGTTTCGGCCGTTGTACTCTCCGGCCTTTATGTCTATGTCTCTCTATATATCTGTCTATATCTCTGAGATGAAGTATTATGATTACTTGCATTATTTACATTATTCGGACTGTTATCCTCATCTTCATTGCCATATTCACAACGTTTCGGCCGTTGTACTCTCCGGCCTTTATGTCTATGTCTCTCTATATATCTGTCTATATCTCTGAGATGAAGTATTATGATTACTTGCATTATTTACATTATTCGGACTGTTATCCTCATCTTCATTGCCATATTCACAACGTTTCGGCCGTTGTACTCTCCGGCCTTTATGTCTATGTCTCTCTATATATCTGTCTATATCTCTGAGATGAAGTATTATGATTACTTGCATTATTTACATTATTCGGACTGTTATCCTCATCTTCATTGCCATATTCACAACGTTTCGGCCGTTGTACTCTCCGGCCTTTATGTCTATGTCTCTCTATATATCTGTCTATATCTCTGAGATGAAGTATTATGATTACTTGCATTATTTACATTATTCGGACTGTTATCCTCATCTTCATTGCCATATTCACAACGTTTCGGCCGTTGTACGCTCCGGCCTTTATGTCTATGTCTCTCTATATATCTGTCTATATCTCTGAGATGAAGTATTATGATTACTTGCATTATTTACATTATTCGGACTGTTATCCTCATCTTCATTGCCATATTCACAACGTTTCGGCCGTTGTACTCTCCGGCCTTTATGTCTATGTCTCTCTATATATCTGTCTATATCTCTGAGATGAAGTATTATGATTACTTGCATTATTTACATTATTCGGACTGTTATCTTCATCTTCATTGCCATATTCACAACGTTTCGGCCGTTGTACTCTCCGGCCTTTATGTCTATGTCTCTCTATATATCTGTCTATATCTCTGAGATGAAGTATTATGATTACTTGCATTATTTACATTATTCGGACTGTTATCCTCATCTTCATTGCCATATTCACATTTGCATTTTTCGACTAACGTTTCGGCCGTTGTACTCTCCGGCCTTTATGTCTATGTCTCTCTATATATCTGTCTATATCTCTGAGATGAAGTATTATGATTACTTGCATTATTTACATTATTCGGACTGTTATCTTCATCTTCATTGCCATATTCACAAGGTTTCGGCCGTTGTACTCTCCGGCCTTTATGTCTATGTCTCTCTATATATCTGTCTATATCTCTGAGATGAAGTATTATGATTACTTGCATTATTTACATTATTCGGACTGTTATCCTCATCTTCATTGCCATATTCACAACGTTTCGGCCGTTGTACTCTCCGGCCTTTATGTCTATGTCTCTCTATATATCTGTCTATATCTCTGAGATGAAGTATTATGATTACTTGCATTATTTACATTATTCGGACTGTTATCCTCATCTTCATTGCCATATTCACAACGTTTCGGCCGTTGTACTCTCCGGCCTTTATGTCTATGTCTCTCTATATATCTGTCTATATCTCTGAGATGAAGTATTATGATTACTTGCATTATTTACATTATTCGGACTGTTATCCTCATCTTCATTGCCATATTCACAACGTTTCGGCCGTTGTACTCTCCGGCCTTTATGTCTATGTCTCTCTATATATCTGTCTATATCTCTGAGATGAAGTATTATGATTACTTGCATTATTTACATTATTCGGACTGTTATCCTCATCTTCATTGCCATATTCACAACGTTTCGGCCGTTGTACTCTCCGGCCTTTATGTCTATGTCTCTCTATATATCTGTCTATATCTCTGAGATGAAGTA
Source organism: Acanthosepion pharaonis (assembly GCA_903632075.3). NCBI lineage: Eukaryota > Metazoa > Mollusca > Cephalopoda > Sepiida > Sepiidae > Acanthosepion > Acanthosepion pharaonis. Next base: position 743,645 of record CAHIKZ030000219.1, on the reverse strand, counting down.
TTATGATTACTTGCATTATTTACATTATTCGGACTGTTATCCTCATCTTCATTGCCATATTCACAACGTTTCGGCCGTTGTACTCTCCGGCCTTTATGTCTATGTCTCTCTATATATCTGTCTATATCTCTGAGATGAAGTATTATGATTACTTGCATTATTTGCATTATTCGGACTGTTATCCTCATCTTCATTGCCATATTCACAACGTTTCGGCCGTTGTACTCTCCGGCCTTTATGTCTATGTCTCTCTATATATCTGTCTATATCTCTGAGATGAAGTATTATGATTACTTGCATTATTTACATTATTCGGACTGTTATCCTCATCTTCATTGTCATATTCACAACGTTTCGGCCGTTGTACACTCCGGCCTTTATGTCTATGTCTCTCTATATATCTGTCTATATCTCTCAGATGAAGTATTATGATTACTTGCATTATTTGCATTATTCGGACTGTTATCCTCATCTTCATTGTCATATTCACAACGTTTCGGCCGTTGTACACTCCGGCCTTTATGTCTATGTCTCTCTATATATCTGTCTATATCTCTGAGATGAAGTATTATGATTACTTGCATTATTTACATTATTCGGACTGTTATCCTCATCTTCATTGTCATATTCACAACGTTTCGGCCGTTGTACTCTCCGGCCTTTATGTCTATGTCTCTCTATATATCTGTCTATATCTCTGAGATGAAGTATTATGATTACTTGCATTATTTACATTATTCGGACTGTTATCCTCATCTTCATTGCCATATTCACAACGTTTCGGCCGTTGTACTCTCCGGCCTTTATGTCTATGTCTCTCTATATATCTGTCTATATCTCTGAGATGAAGTATTATGATTACTTGCATTATTTACATTATTCGGACTGTTATCCTCATCTTCATTGCCATATTCACAACGTTTCGGCCGTTGTACGCTCCGGCCTTTATGTCTATGTCTCTCTATATATCTGTCTATATCTCTGAGATGAAGTATTATGATTACTTGCATTATTTGCATTATTCGGACTGTTATCCTCATCTTCATTGCCATATTCACAACGTTTCGGCCGTTGTACTCTCCGGCCTTTATGTCTATGTCTCTCTATATATCTGTCTATATCTCTGAGATGAAGTATTATGATTACTTGCATTATTTACATTATTCGGACTGTTATCCTCATCTTCATTGCCATATTCACAACGTTTCGGCCGTTGTACGCTCCGGCCTTTATGTCTATGTCTCTCTATATATCTGTCTATATCTCTGAGATGAAGTATTATGATTACTTGCATTATTTACATTATTCGGACTGTTATCCTCATCTTCATTGCCATATTCACAACGTTTCGGCCGTTGTACTCTCCGGCCTTTATGTCTATGTCTCTCTATATATCTGTCTATATCTCTCAGATGAGGTATTATGATTACTTGCATTATTTACATTATTCGGACTGTTATCCTCATCTTCATTGCCATATTCACAACGTTTCGGCCGTTGTACGCTCCGGCCTTTATGTCTATGTCTCTCTATATATCTGTCTATATCTCTGAGATGAGGTATTATGATTACTTGCATTATTTACATTATTCGGACTGTTATCCTCATCTTCATTGCCATATTCACAACGTTTCGGCCGTTGTACGCTCCGGCCTTTATGTCTATGTCTCTCTATATATCTGTCTATATCTCTCAGATGAGGTATTATGATTACTTGCATTATTTACATTATTCGGACTGTTATCCTCATCTTCATTGCCATATTCACAACGTTTCGGCCGTTGTACGCTCCGGCCTTTATGTCTATGTCTCTCTATATATCTGTCTATATCTCTGAGATGAGGTATTATGATTACTTGCATTATTTACATTATTCGGACTGTTATCCTCATCTTCATTGCCATATTCACAACGTTTCGGCCGTTGTACGCTCCGGCCTTTATGTCTATGTCTCTCTATATATCTGTCTATATCTCTGAGATGAGGTATTATGATTACTTGCATTATTTACATTATTCGGACTGTTATCCTCATCTTCATTGCCATATTCACAACGTTTCGGCCGTTGTACGCTCCGGCCTTTATGTCTATGTCTCTCTATATATCTGTCTATATCTCTGAGATGAGGTATTATGATTACTTGCATTATTTACATTATTCGGACTGTTATCCTCATCTTCATTGCCATATTCACAACGTTTCGGCCGTTGTACGCTCCGGCCTTTATGTCTATGTCTCTCTATATATCTGTCTATATCTCTGAGATGAGGTATTATGATTACTTGTATTATTTACATTATTCGGACTGTTATCCTCATCTTCATTGCCATATTCACAACATTTCTGCCGTTGTACATCTCCGGCCTTTATGTCTATGTCTCTCTCTCTATATCTGTCTATATCTCTGAGATGAAGTATTATGATTACTTGCATTATTTACATTATTCGGACTGTTATCCTCATCTTCATTGCCATATTCACAACGTTTCGGCCGTTGTACGCTCCGGCCTTTATGTCTATGTCTCTCTATATATCTGTCTATATCTCTGAGATGAGGTATTATGATTACTTGCATTATTTACATTATTCGGACTGTTATCCTCATCTTCATTGCCATATTCACAACGTTTCGGCCGTTGTACGCTCCGGCCTTTATGTCTATGTCTCTCTATATATCTGTCTATATCTCTCAGATGAGGTATTATGATTACTTGCATTATTTACATTATTCGGACTGTTATCCTCATCTTCATTGCCATATTCACAACGTTTCGGCCGTTGTACGCTCCGGCCTTTATGTCTATGTCTCTCTATATATCTGTCTATATCTCTGAGATGAGGTATTATGATTACTTGCATTATTTACATTATTCGGACTGTTATCCTCATCTTCATTGCCATATTCACAACGTTTCGGCCGTTGTACGCTCCGGCCTTTATGTCTATGTCTCTCTATATATCTGTCTATATCTCTGAGATGAGGTATTATGATTACTTGCATTATTTACATTATTCGGACTGTTATCCTCATCTTCATTGCCATATTCACAAGGTTTCGGCCGTTGTACGCTCCGGCCTTTATGTCTATGTCTCTCTATATATCTGTCTATATCTCTCAGATGAAGTATTATGATTACTTGCATTATTTACATTATTCGGACTGTTATCCTCATCTTCATTGCCATATTCACAACGTTTCGGCCGTTGTACGCTCTCCGGCCTTTATGTCTATGTCTCTCTATATATCTGTCTATATCTCTGAGATGAGGTATTATGATTACTTGCATTATTTACATTATTCGGACTGTTATCCTCATCTTCATTGCCATATTCACAACGTTTCGGCCGTTGTACGCTCCGGCCTTTATGTCTATGTCTCTCTATATATCTGTCTATATCTCTCAGATGAGGTATTATGATTACTTGCATTATTTACATTATTCGGACTGTTATCCTCATCTTCATTGCCATATTCACAACATTTCGGCCGTTGTACGCTCCGGCCTTTATGTCTATGTCTCTCTATATATCTGTCTATATCTCTCAGATGAGGTATTATGATTACTTGCATTATTTACATTATTCGGACTGTTATCCTCATCTTCATTGCCATATTCACAACATTTCGGCCGTTGTACGCTCCGGCCTTTATGTCTATGTCTCTCTATATATCTGTCTATATCTCTGAGATGAAGTATTATGATTACTTGCATTATTTACATTATTCGGACTGTTATCCTCATCTTCATTGCCATATTCACAACGTTTCGGCCGTTGTACGCTCCGGCCTTTATGTCTATGTCTCTCTATATATCTGTCTATATCTCTCAGATGAGGTATTATGATTACTTGCATTATTTACATTATTCGGACTGTTATCCTCATCTTCATTGCCATATTCACAACGTTTCGGCCGTTGTACGCTCCGGCCTTTATGTCTATGTCTCTCTATATATCTGTCTATATCTCTCAGATGAGGTATTATGATTACTTGCATTATTTACATTATTCGGACTGTTATCCTCATCTTCATTGCCATATTCACAACGTTTCGGCCGTTGTACGCTCCGGCCTTTATGTCTATGTCTCTCTATATATCTGTCTATATCTCTCAGATGAGGTATTATGATTACTTGCATTATTTACATTATTCGGACTGTTATCCTCATCTTCATTGCCATATTCACAACGTTTCGGCCGTTGTACGCTCCGGCCTTTATGTCTATGTCTCTCTATATATCTGTCTATATCTCTGAGATGAGGTATTATGATTACTTGCATTATTTACATTATTCGGACTGTTATCCTCATCTTCATTGCCATATTCACAACGTTTCGGCCGTTGTACGCTCCGGCCTTTATGTCTATGTCTCTCTATATATCTGTCTATATCTCTCAGATGAGGTATTATGATTACTTGCATTATTTACATTATTCGGACTGTTATCCTCATCTTCATTGCCATATTCACAACGTTTCGGCCGTTGTACGCTCCGGCCTTTATGTCTATGTCTCTCTATATATCTGTCTATATCTCTCAGATGAGGTATTATGATTACTTGCATTATTTACATTATTCGGACTGTTATCCTCATCTTCATTGCCATATTCACAACATTTCGGCCGTTGTACGCTCCGGCCTTTATGTCTATGTCTCTCTATATATCTGTCTATATCTCTCAGATGAAGTATTATGATTACTTGCATTATTTACATTATTCGGACTGTTATCCTCATCTTCATTGCCATATTCACAACGTTTCGGCCGTTGTACCTCCGGCCTTTATGTCTATGTCTCTCTATATATCTGTCTATATCTCTCAGATGAGGTATTATGATTACTTGCATTATTTACATTATTCGGACTGTTATCCTCATCTTCATTGCCATATTCACAACGTTTCGGCCGTTGTACGCTCCGGCCTTTATGTCTATGTCTCTCTATATATCTGTCTATATCTCTCAGATGAGGTATTATGATTACTTGCATTATTTACATTATTCGGACTGTTATCCTCATCTTCATTGCCATATTCACAACGTTTCGGCCGTTGTACGCTCCGGCCTTTATGTCTATGTCTCTCTATATATCTGTCTATATCTCTGAGATGAGGTATTATGATTACTTGCATTATTTACATTATTCGGACTGTTATCCTCATCTTCATTGCCATATTCACAACGTTTCGGCCGTTGTACGCTCCGGCCTTTATGTCTATGTCTCTCTATATATCTGTCTATATCTCTGAGATGAGGTATTATGATTACTTGCATTATTTACATTATTCGGACTGTTATCCTCATCTTCATTGCCATATTCACAACGTTTCGGCCGTTGTACGCTCCGGCCTTTTTTATGTCTATGTCTCTCTATATATCTGTCTATATCTCTCAGATGAGGTATTATGATTACTTGCATTATTTACATTATTCGGACTGTTATCCTCATCTTCATTGCCATATTCATAACATTTCGGCCGTTGTACGCTCCGGCCTTTATGTCTATGTCTCTCTATATATCTGTCTATATCTCTCAGATGAGGTATTATGATTACTTGCATTATTTACATTATTCGGACTGTTATCCTCATCTTCATTGCCATATTCACAACGTTTCGGCCGTTGTACGCTCCGGCCTTTATGTCTATGTCTCTCTATATATCTGTCTATATCTCTCAGATGAGGTATTATGATTACTTGCATTATTTACATTATTCGGACTGTTATCCTCATCTTCATTGCCATATTCACAACGTTTCGGCCGTTGTACGCTCCGGCCTTTATGTCTATGTCTCTCTATATATCTGTCTATATCTCTCAGATGAGGTATTATGATTACTTGCATTATTTACATTATTCGGACTGTTATCCTCATCTTCATTGCCATATTCACAACGTTTCGGCCGTTGTACGCTCCGGCCTTTATGTCTATGTCTCTCTATATATCTGTCTATATCTCTCAGATGAGGTATTATGATTACTTGCATTATTTACATTATTCGGACTGTTATCCTCATCTTCATTGCCATATTCACAACGTTTCGGCCGTTGTACGCTCCGGCCTTTATGTCTATGTCTCTCTATATATCTGTCTATATCTCTCAGATGAGGTATTATGATTACTTGCATTATTTACATTATTCGGACTGTTATCCTCATCTTCATTGCCATATTCACAACGTTTCGGCCGTTGTACGCTCCGGCCTTTATGTCTATGTCTCTCTATATATCTGTCTATATCTCTCAGATGAGGTATTATGATTACTTGCATTATTTACATTATTCGGACTGTTATCCTCATCTTCATTGCCATATTCACAACGTTTCGGCCGTTGTACGCTCCGGCCTTTATGTCTATATCTCTCTATATATCTGTCTATATCTCTCAGATGAGGTATTATGATTACTTGCATTATTTACATTATTCGGACTGTTATCCTCATCTTCATTGCCATATTCACAACGTTTCGGCCGTTGTACGCTCCGGCCTTTATGTCTATGTCTCTCTATATATCTGTCTATATCTCTCAGATGAGGTATTATGATTACTTGCATTATTTACATTATTCGGACTGTTATCCTCATCTTCATTGCCATATTCACAACGTTTCGGCCGTTGTACGCTCCGGCCTTTATGTCTATGTCTCTCTATATATCTGTCTATATCTCTCAGATGAGGTATTATGATTACTTGCATTATTTACATTATTCGGACTGTTATCCTCATCTTCATTGCCATATTCACAACGTTTCGGCCGTTGTACGCTCCGGCCTTTATGTCTATGTCTCTCTATATATCTGTCTATATCTCTGAGATGAGGTATTATGATTACTTGCATTATTTACATTATTCGGACTGTTATCCTCATCTTCATTGCCATATTCACAACATTTCGGCCGTTGTACGCTCCGGCCTTTATGTCTATGTCTCTCTATATATCTGTCTATATCTCTGAGATGAAGTATTATGATTACTTGCATTATTTACATTATTCGGACTGTTATCCTCATCTTCATTGCCATATTCACAACGTTTCGGCCGTTGTACGCTCCGGCCTTTATGTCTATGTCTCTCTATATATCTGTCTATATCTCTCAGATGAGGTATTATGATTACTTGCATTATTTGCATTATTCGGACTGTTATCCTCATCTTCATTGCCATATTCACAACATTTCTGCCGTTGTACGCTCCGGCCTTTATGTCTATGTCTCTCTATATATCTGTCTATATCTCTGAGATGAGGTATTATGATTACTTGCATTATTTGCATTATTCGGACTGTTATCCTCATCTTCATTGCCATATTCACAACGTTTCGGCCGTTGTACGCTCCGGCCTTTATGTCTATGTCTCTCTATATATCTGTCTATATCTCTGAGATGAAGTATTATGATTACTTGCATTATTTACATTATTCGGACTGTTATCCTCATCTTCATTGCCATATTCACAACGTTTCGGCCGTTGTACGCTCCGGCCTTTATGTCTATGTCTCTCTATATATCTGTCTATATCTCTCAGATGAGGTATTATGATTACTTGCATTATTTACATTATTCGGACTGTTATCCTCATCTTCATTGCCATATTCATAACGTTTCGGCCGTTGTACACTCCGGCCTTTATGTCTATGTCTCTCTATATATCTGTCTATATCTCTCAGATGAGGTATTATGATTACTTGCATTATTTACATTATTCGGACTGTTATCCTCATCTTCATTGCCATATTCACAACATTTCGGCCGTTGTACTCTCCGGCCTTTATGTCTATGTCTCTCTATATATCTGTCTATATCTCTGAGATGAAGTATTATGATTACTTGCATTATTTACATTATTCGGACTGTTATCCTCATCTTCATTGCCATATTCACAACGTTTCGGCCGTTGTACGCTCCGGCCTTTATGTCTATGTCTCTCTATATATCTGTCTATATCTCTCAGATGAGGTATTATGATTACTTGCATTATTTACATTATTCGGACTGTTATCCTCATCTTCATTGCCATATTCACAACGTTTCGGCCGTTGTACGCTCCGGCCTTTATGTCTATGTCTCTCTATATATCTGTCTATATCTCTCAGATGAGGTATTATGATTACTTGCATTATTTACATTATTCGGACTGTTATCCTCATCTTCATTGCCATATTCACAACATTTCGGCCGTTGTACTCTCCGGCCTTTATGTCTATGTCTCTCTATATATCTGTCTATATCTCTGAGATGAAGTATTATGATTACTTGCATTATTTACATTATTCGGACTGTTATCCTCATCTTCATTGCCATATTCACAACGTTTCGGCCGTTGTACGCTCCGGCCTTTATGTCTATGTCTCTCTATATATCTGTCTATATCTCTCAGATGAGGTATTATGATTACTTGCATTATTTACAATATTCGGACTATCATCCTCATCTTCATTGCCATATTCACAACGTTTCGGCCGTTGTACGCTCCGGCCTTTATGTCTATGTCTCTCTATATATCTGTCTATATCTCTCAGATGAGGTATTATGATTACTTGCATTATTTACATCAGTCAGACTGTTATCTTCATCTTCATTGCCATATTCACAACGTTTCGGCCGCTGTACGCTCCGGCCTTTATGTCTATGTCTCTCTATATATCTGTCTATATCTCTGAGATGAAGTATTATGATTACTTGCATTATTTACATTATTCAGACTGTTATCCTCATCTTCATTGCCATATTCACAACGTTTCGGCCGTTGTACTCTCCGGCCTTTATGTCTATGTCTCTCTATATATCTGTCTATATCTCTGAGATGAAGTATTATGATTACTTGCATTATTTACATTATTCGGACTGTTATCCTCATCTTCATTGCCATATTCACAACGTTTCGGCCGTTGTACGCTCCGGCCTTTATGTCTATGTCTCTCTATATATCTGTCTATATCTCTCAGATGAGGTATTATGATTACTTGCATTATTTACATTATTCAGACTGTTATCCTCATCTTCATTGCCATATTCACAACGTTTCGGCCGTTGTACGCTCCGGCCTTTATGTCTATGTCTCTCTATATATCTGTCTATATCTCTGAGATGAGGTATTATGATTACTTGCATTATTTACATTATTCGGACTGTTATCCTCATCTTCATTGCCATATTCACAACGTTTCGGCCGTTGTACACTCCGGCCTTTATGTCTATGTCTCTCTATATATCTGTCTATATCTCTGAGATGAGGTATTATGATTACTTGCATTATTTACATTATTCGGACTGTTATCCTCATCTTCATTGCCATATTTACAACATTTCGGCCGTTATACACTCCGGCCTTTATGTCTATGTCTCTCTATATATCTGTCTATATCTCTGAGATGAGGTATTATGTATGATTACTTGCATTATTCGAACTGTTATCCTCATTGCCATATTCACAACGTTTCGGCCGTTGTACGCTCCGGCCTTTATGTCTATGTCTCTCTATATATCTGTCTATATCTATTAGATGAGGTATTATGATTACTTGCATTATTTGCATTATTCGGACTGTTATCCTCATCTTCATTGCCATATTCACAACGTTTCGGCCGTTGTACGCTCCGGCCTTTATGTCTATGTCTCTCTATATATCTGTCTATATCTCTCAGATGAGGCATTATGATTACTTGCATTATTTACATTATTCGGACTGTTATCCTCATCTTCATTGCCATATTCACAACGTTTCGGCCGTTGTACGCTCCGGCCTTTATGTCTATGTCTCTCTATATATCTGTCTATATCTCTGAGATGAGGTATTATGATTACTTGCATTATTTACATTATTCGGACTGTTATCTTCATCTTCATTGCCATATTCACAACGTTTCGGCCGTTGTACGCTCCGGCCTTTATGTCTATGTCTCTCTATATATCTGTCTATATCTCTGAGATGAAGTATTATGATTACTTGCATTATTTACATTATTCGGACTGTTATCCTCATCTTCATTGCCATATTCACAACGTTTCGGCCGTTGAACGCTCCGGCCTTTATGTCTATGTCTCTCTATATATCTGTCTATATCTCTCAGATGAGGTATTATGATTACTTGCATTATTTGCATTATTCGGACTGTTATCCTCATCTTCATTGCCATATTCACAAGGTTTCGGCAGTTGTACGCTTCGGCCTTTATGTCTATGTCTCTCTATATATCTGTCTATATCTATTAGATGAGGTATTATGATTACTTGCATTATTTGCATTATTCGGACTGTTATCCTCATCTTCATTGCCATATTCACAACGTTTCGGCCGTTGTAAGCTCCGGCCTTTATGTCTATGTCTCTCTATATATCTGTCTATATCTATTAGATGAGGTATTATGATTACTTGCATTATTTGCATTATTCGGACTGTTATCCTCATCTTCATTGCCATATTCACAACGTTTCGGCCGTTGTAATCTCCGGCCTTTATGTCTATGTCTCTCTATATATCTGTCTATATCTCTGAGATGAGGTATTATGATTACTTGCATTATTTACATTATTCGGACTGTTATCCTCATCTTCATTGCCATATTCACAAGGTTTCGGCCGTTGTACGCTCCGGCCTTTATGTCTATGTCTCTCTATATATCTGTCTATATCTCTGAGATGAGGTATTATGATTACTTGCATTATTTACATCATTCGGACTGTTATCCTCATCTTCATTGCCATATTCATAACGTTTCGGCCGTTGTACACTCCGGCCTTTATGTCTATGTCTCTCTATATATCTGTCTATATCTCTCAGATGAGGTATTATGATTACTTGCATTATTTACATTATTCGGACTGTTACCCTCATCTTCATTGCCATATTCATAACGTTTCGGCCGTTGTACGCTCCGGCCTTTATGTCTATGTCTCTCTATATATCTGTCTATATCTCTCAGATGAGGTATTATGATTACTTGCATTATTTACATTATTCGGACTGTTATCCTCATCTTCATTGCCATATTCATAACGTTTCGGCCGTTGTACACTCCGGCCTTTATGTCTATGTCTCTCTATATATCTGTCTATATCTCTCAGATGAGGTATTATGATTACTTGCATTATTTACATTATTCGGACTGTTATCCTCATCTTCATTGCCATATTCACAACGTTTCGGCCGTTGTACGCTCCGGCCTTTATGTCTATGTCTCTCTATATATCTGTCTATATCTCTCAGATGAGGTATTATGATTACTTGCATTATTTGCATTATTCAGACTGTTATCCTCATCTTCATTGCCATATTCACAACGTTTCGGCCGTTGTACTCTCCGGCCTTTATGTCTATGTCTCTCTATATATCTGTCTATATCTCTCAGATGAGGTATTATGATTACTTGCATTATTTGCATTATTCAGACTGTTATCCTCATCTTCATTGCCATATTCACAACATTTCGGCCGTTGTACTCTCCGGCCTTTATGTCTATGTCTCTCTATATATCTGTCTATATCTCTGAGATGAAGTATTATGATTACTTGCATTATTTACATTATTCGGACTGTTATCCTCATCTTCATTGCCATATTCACAACGTTTCGGCCGTTGTACGCTCCGGCCTTTATGTCTATGTCTCTCTATATATCTGTCTATATCTCTCAGATGAGGTATTATGATTACTTGCATTATTTGCATTATTCAGACTGTTATCCTCATCTTCATTGCCATATTCACAACGTTTCGGCCGTTGTACGCTCCGGCCTTTATGTCTATGTCTCTCTATATATCTGTCTATATCTCTGAGATGAGGTATTATGATTACTTGCATTATTTACATTATTCGGACTGTTATCCTCATCTTCATTGCCATATTCACAACGTTTCGGCCGTTGTACGCTCCGGCCTTTATGTCTATGTCTCTCTATATATCTGTCTATATCTCTGAGATGAAGTATTATGATTACTTGCATTATTTACATCATTCGGACTGTTATCCTCATCTTCATTGCCATATTCATAACGTTTCGGCCGTTGTACACTCCGGCCTTTATGTATATGTCTCTCTATATATCTGTCTATATCTCTGAGATGAAGTATTATGATTACTTGCATTATTTACATTATTCGGACTGTTATCCTCATCTTCATTGCCATATTCACAACGTTTCGACCGTTGTACGCTCCTGTATTCTTCAGGTGATTGGAATTTAGAACCGAACCCTTTATTTTGTCCATCGGGGCTGATTGTTCGACTTCCACGTGCAATACCTCTTCCTGGTGTCTCAGTTATTTCCCTCTAACTGAATTCTCCAAGTTTTTGATTCAACACTGCTGTGGCCTGTTATAGAACTCAAAACTCTTTGGGTTTAGTCACTGGATCTAACCAATATTTTTGTTTCTAACGAAGTTTTTCTGTCTCTTAATAATCCGTTTACATCAACCTAAACCTCACTTTAGTCTGAAGACGTCCTAAAGAACGAAACGCGTCATACGATAAATATCTCCACATTGCAATTAGTTTTAAGGTCTGATTTCTTTTCCCATGGCATACAAACAAAAAACAAAATGTCTATCCTCCCAAACTTACGCTATGGCTTCTGCAAAAGACTGAATAAAATGAAAAAAAAATCATGTTCGCTTATTTTAATCCGACTTCATAATGGAGAACTAGATATAATCCTCAAATTAAATTCGAGTAACCTTAATCTACTCTGTCGAAAAATAATCCGTCACGCCAATTTTCTGACATGTCACAGACATATATTGTAAATCTGGTAAATTAAATGTTTGCTTGCTATTTTATTTTTTATTGGTATATTTGTTGCGTCAGATGCAAAATAAAAAGCCGACCTCCAACTTTGTTAAGTCTTATCGGATTAGCCGTTTATTTAAACAAGAAAATATCATAAGATGCGGTTTCAACTGCTGGATAAAACACGTTATTTTATTTTATTTTATTTATTCATTTATTTTTTGTTTGTTTATTCATCTGAATTTATAAAAGTTTTGTGCAGTACTTGGGGATTTACACGTGTTGGTTTATTCAATTTTTCGAAACTAATATGCTGATACAATAGTTGTCAATGAATATGAATACCCTACTGCCCCTTATTAAAATGATTGCTTTTCTCCATATCCATAGAAATTAATATTATGAATGTATGTGCTTATAAAGCTCCGTAAATTTCAGAATAAGTTATTCCAAAATTCGTTTGAATATGAAACAGAACTAGGTACTTTTATTTAATTTCATTTCTATAATTGCATTGAAGTTTTTATCTTCTGTTTTTGAAACATGTTAATTCCTGTACAGCGATGGATTAATATATAAAAAAAAATAATTATTATAATCTAGGCTCTACTTGTGTATTGAGCACTGGTTTTTAAAAATAAAAAATAAAAACAAAAATACTAAAGTACTTCGGATCTTCAATCTAACAGTTCTTTCATATTTTATTAATATATTTGCACACACACACACACACACACACACACACATATATATATATATATATATATATATATATATATATATATATATATATATATATATATATTATATATTATAATAGGCCAATAAATGAATTAAAAAGGAACCGTCTAGAAAGGCGTAAACACCAAAACCTGTTGGATGGGTTGCGTGGTTGTGAGAGAATTTTTCTAAGGTGTGTGTGTATATATATATATATATATATATATATATATATATATAAGTACAAGGTTGATATAGATGGAATAAAATTCCAATAATCTGAAACGATGGTTGACTGTCATGTCAGAAGGTTTTTCTTGTCAGCGTCCATCTTACACATCTACAAATCTACCATTCATCCATACATTGCATATTGTTGCTATATCTGGTCAGGTGCCGCTGTTGTTCATCTCAAGATTCTTGACAAAAGCAAAAAAAAAAAAAGATCTGCTATGTAATCGATCGTGACCTGGCATCTCGACTTCAGTCACTCTCTCACAGACATGATGTGGCTTCCCTCTGTCTTTTCTACAAATATTTTCATGGCAATTGTTCTGACGAGCCATCTTTCCTGATGTCCCGAATACATGAATTTAAGCGTGCTACTAGATTCCCACTCGTTTACTGTTGAAATATTTAGATTTCGGTATCATCCACAAATCTACCATTCTTCCATGCATTGAATACTGTTACCATATCTAGTCTGGTGTTCCTGCAGTTTATCTCAAGGTCTTCGACAAAATGTAATCAGTCCTGACCTGGCAGCTTGACTTCATTCACTTTCTCACAGACATGACGCGGCTTCCCTCTGTCTTTTCTATAAATATTTTCACGGCATTTGTTGTGACTAGCTATCTTCCCTGATACCCCGACTGCATGAATTTAAGCGAACTACTAGATTGATATCTTAGTCCCACCCTTGTACTATTGAAATAGTTAAATGCAAACGCCACTTCTACTCCAGCAGTTCCTTTGCCCGGCAGTTGAACTTCTCTTTTTATTGTTTCGCTGATGACTACAATCTTCCATTAGCCTCGTTCTTCTTTTATCATTTTGTATTAACCCAGGGAAGGATACTGAATAGAATAATCACACGGTTGGTAATGAACGATAAGACTTAGGACAAGAACAACACATATAAGATTTGCTAGCAGCACGTAGAATAAGTAGTCAACTGCTAGAAGTGAGCCAAGTAAATTCCACAATAAATTTCCAACTGCAGAATATCTTCCAACTGCCCCGCTGTCAGATGTGGGATAAGGCCGAATTTTATGTGGGGTATCAGAGCCCGTAGGCTAGGCCAAAAATTCCCCGTAGACGAGACTCTTGCCCTTTGACATAACCTCGTCTGGGGATCCTCTCTCTCCATAGGCAGAGAGTTTGACCAGCCCAGCTGGAGATGAATCTTCGAATGCAGACCAACATACAGTATCTACTACTGTATTTATGTGAATGGAGACATACCCATTATCGTTCGTAGATATGCTGCAACACCTTTCCTCAATCCCCTCGAAACAGAGTATTTTCACCGAATTTCACTCTCTGTAAACCTCTGAATGCTAGTGACTCTCCTGCTTTGCTTGGGGTGAAACGCTTACAAAAGATGAACTCAAAATAATTCAAATGACGATGATCATCATTAATATCAGTTCAATAACCGGATATGGTCGTAGGGTTAATGCGTAGTTGATCAACTTTCTATGTTCCCTCCACATATCTGGATTGAAACCCTAAAATGTATTTTTTCATATGTCACGTGTTATTTTTTTATAGACAGTATAAAAAAAACTGAACGTATAAAGTCAAACTGTTTTAGAAGACGTCACCTTCAAGTGACATGGAATTGGTTCTAAAAACAGTGGAAATTGCGAAATACACAATTCTAATAACTCGAAAAACTAATAACCCGCAATTCCTGATAACGACCATAGAAACAGTCGAAAGGACTTGCACAGACAGAATTAATTAAATTTGGTAAGTTAATTTTGGTATGAACCAATTCAGTCGAAATCTACATAAACTTAATTCAATATTAGACACACAGACCTTGTCGGTATTGGATATTAAATCTTGTTACTCAATGCAATATATATATATATATATATATATATATATATATATATATATATATATGGTGCATACATATATATAAAAACTTGTTTGAACGAATTCTTGCTGCTCAATGCATAATATATATATATATATATATATATATATATATATATATATATATATATATATATATGGTGCATACATACATACATATATATGAAGAAAATATCTGGAAAAACAAAAACAAAATCCTTAAAATGCGATTATGTTGTTTTAAGGATTTTTGTTTGGTTTTTCCAGATATTTTTCTTCATTCTGTCAGATTTATATCCATTTATATTTGCTTATCATACATATATATATATATATATATATATATATATATATATATATATATATATATATATATATATATATAAGACAATAGGAAAACTGTAATGGTAGCCGACGCGTTTCGTCCATTGTGGACTTTCTCAAGGCAAAAAACGAAATGAATTTATTTAAACAAGGTAACTAATAATAACAAAAACAAAATGTCCTTAGCAACTGGAAGACTTGAGACAACGCTATTTTCATATAGTTAACTGAAAATTACGTCAATTACAGTCACGTGTGGAGATATTTTCAGTTAATGGTATGAAAATAGCGTTCTCTCAATTCTAAATGTTAAGGTTAACTCTAAATAGTCCAAATTGTGTAAATGTAAAATTATACATTTGTTAGATTAAGCTTTGAACTGTTGTATATTTAATGATATCTTATCGGAATTGTCCAAGATTTGTCTAATACTATTGAGCATTAAGAATGTATATTTATTTCCCAAGCTTAGCAGAAAAATCCCGATGACATCGATCATAAACAAAAATGACATGTTCATTATTAATTAATCATAGCTAAGGTTCGGAAGCCCATGAAGGATTGAAATAGAGTTCAAATATATATATATATATATATATATATATATATATAGATAGATAGATAGATAGATAGATAGATAACTAGCCTCGTTTCGAAAAACCCTCGAATTTTTTATTTGCTAATCAAATCAATCTCGAGGGAAAAAAAGGTTTTAAAAAAACAAAGAGCTACAAACATGAACTTCTGCCGACAAAAAAATCGCACAGATGCAGGCCTGAAGCCCAAAGAAAAAAACCCGATACGAGTAACAACTAACTAACAAAAGAGCTCAATATAACCGTAGAGCAGACCTAGATAAACCTAGTGAGCCAGACAAACCTACCTAGGTTTCACCTAAACGGATCGTCAGGGAAAGTTTGGCTAACGAGGCAAAGAGAAACACATATTTATAGGTGATAGCTAAAATCATACCACGTGACAAAAACAAAAAACAAAACAACCTAAGTGGGGGGTAAATATTTATTCAACAAAAAAAAAATCCTCAGTGAAAGTCAATAACGTCTAATTTAGTTATTGACTTTCCACTGAGGATTTTTTTTTTTTTTTTGATCTTCGCCCTCTCTAACCTTTAAACTTTCTGTCCTGGGGTAACAAGTTTTGTTTGGTTTGTTTTGTTTCAAGCCATATGGGTTATTTAATGCCGACAAAAAATTTCATTGCTGGATTACCAGCAATGAAATTTTTTGTCGGCATTTTTTTCCAAAAATCTAATTCTGTTAATAATTTTTCCTTCAAAAATCTATTTCTGGTTAGAATTTTCCCTCGATGGATTTTTTTTTTCAGAAAATGTATCACTGATAATATTTTTTCAAATATATATTGCGGGTAAATTTTTTTTACAAAGTATTTCTGATATTAAACCCTATTTTTAAACTTTCATAGTGTTTTGAGCCGAGTTTGGGTCTTAACTATTTGCAAGTAGCTGGGATCCTAACAGGATTAGGGTGGACCTGGGAACATCAACAATTAAGAGGTGATTCCCCGCTTGTCAACACCTTCTGATCAGAGGCCTTGCTGCTGGACGTAGTTTATCGTCTTACCCATGACGCGGATGGAGTTCATCATCATATCCAGGACGAGAGTAACAAGGTGTCTCATAAGTTTCGCGTACGATTTTATTTTCAAGTCTTTTTCCACTGCTCTTTGGACTGTCATAACCGAAACACCTGTCTCATATGCCAAACGTCTTATAGATTGAGTTGGATCTTTTCTAATTGATCTCTTTAGTTCTAAGTTGAAATGATGATCCCTCTTTCTGTTGTGACCTCCTGATCCAGATTTCCTTTCTATTATTCTCTCTTTATTCTTTCTTTAAACTTATTCACCGTTCTGTTGATGTCTATTGAATGGACTTGGAAGATCGAAGCCAGAGCATATATTTTGGTAACATTACGGAAGGGATAAATGATATTTTTTGTCTTATCAGTAGAAGGAACGATATACTGAGGGACCTTGTTACAAGAATGATTAATACATAAAATCCGTTAAAAAAAATTGATGACGATTATATATATATATATATATATATATATATATATATATATATATATATAGATGCCCACCTAAATTGTTTGTCGGAGATTTGAACAATGGAAAATGAGCCAGGCTAAGAGGGCAATGATGATTGACACGTATTACACACAGCTGAAAATACGAGCTGTAAAGAGGAAACGTTATTTTGTAAAATAAGGAACTTAGAATTGATTTTTTTCACGTTTGAAAGTAGAATTGAAAGACCAGGAAAGGTGGGGGAGCCACCCACGCTCACTGGGGAGGTTCAGTGGGAGGTAATAATAAGAGAGAATTGAAGAAGGAATTCCTCCAAATTATGAAGTAAGCTGACAAGAGGGGATTTACCGAATTCCCCTGCTTCAGTGTGCCCCACGCCAGTTTGGGTGAATATCAATAAATACGACAGTACGAGACCAGAGAGAGATCGTTCCAGCCACCGGTCGTGATACAACCCACGTGATCATCTGCTGAAGAGAACCCCCTACTTCAGCCTTGGCCCGAACTTTACCAAAACATCAAACCAAACTTTAGCAAGTCAACGACAATATCACTTCCGATTTACACGCGGGATGGGCTGATAATGAATTGCATGCGAACCCTGATATAAACCAATTATTGTACGAAAGCCTGATATAAAAACAGCATTTACTTCTGTTCAATTTATTCGAGTGCTAATTTTTTTCTGTACGTCATCGCCTTGCATGAACCAGCCCAACACGAAGCTACCTGCAAAGATTTGAATTTGGCTACCTTATGATCCAACCTCAAATCACAACGTGGGATAAGGATTCTACTTTCATACGAAAAAAAATCAATTCTAAGGTCCAAAATAACCGTTTCCTCTTTACAGCTCGTATTTTCAGCTGTGCGTAATACGTGTCAAACATCATTGCGCTCTTAGCCAGCCTCATTTGCCATTGTTCCAAACTCCGACAAACAATTCAGGTGGTCGTATATATATATATATATATATATATATATATATATATATATAGAGAGAGAGAGAGGCGACAGTCTGTTTCATGCTATATGCAATCGTCAGGCCTGACGATTGCATATAGCATGAAACAGACTGTCGCCTCTAAGTCAGGACTTCTATGTTCAATTTTATATTTACACACGCTCTATCTCTGATATTGAGCACTTTATTCCATAAATATAGCACACCTTAAGACTATATTTTTCTTTATATATATATATATATATATATATATATATATATATATATAAATTGTCATCAATTGGTAAAAGTAAAAATTTGTTTTGCTATTTTGGTAAAGTTCAGAACAAGGCAGACGTCAGGGTTCTCTTCCGTCTTGGACTAACAGGAAGGGTGCTGGGTGACACTCTTAGCATTAATCCTTTGGAAGTAGAAAGGGGCTGTCAGAAAATGATTTTAACCTCTTCTCTTTTTAGGTGAATAACTCAAAAGGTTCTTCAGTGACTTTTACGACAAACAGTGTCAAGATGGCTAAGCGTCTTATCTGAAAACCTGGAAATAAGAAATTCAATTCGTTTAAAAGTTATTAGGCATTAAACATTTTGTGGGATGGAGAATTATACTGTTACACAATTTTGCTGGTACACCTGGTTTCTCCTGATGATGGCCATGTTGGCCGAAACTCGTCGAGGAATCTAAATGAAATATTAATAATAATAAAAACGAAAGAATATTAATCTACTACCCAGTGTGTCTGAAGATTTTAATTTTTAATATTTTTTATTGTTCAATATATATATATATATATATATATATATATATATATATATATATATATATATTTAATGTCAGGTAACATTATACAAGGTTTTATATATATATATATATATATATATATATATATATATATATATATATATATATATATATAATTGATTTAAAATATGTTTTTTTTCCTACACAGTTCTTAAATTAAAAACATTTCGCTTGAGGATGAAATGGAACTAATGTCTTTAATTTAATCACAAAATTAAATTTGGGGCTTTTAGCTTCCATTTTTGAAACATGGTTAGAACTGTGTAGGGAAAAACATTTTAAATCAATCAATTTATAATATTAATGCTCTGTAAATTTACATTGAGCACTATTTTGTAAAAATAAAAATATCTATAAGAACACCGGATTATATATCTTACTGTTCTTTCTTTCTTTATATATATATATATATATATATATATATATATAATGTCGGGTAACGATATACAAAGTTTTATATAACATGAACAGTCGTTATGAAAGGTATATGGCAAAGTAGAAAAATGTCTTCCTGTGATGCGTTTCGTGGCTTAGAAAAAATCGGAATTAGTTTGTGTACGTTGATACGACTGCACATGCACCCAATCGGGAGACACAAGGTATTTTACATTTAGAACTTTTTTAGGTCCAACCATAACACTCGTTTGCGCGCACGTGTTATGGCACCATATATATATATATATATATATATATATATATATATATATATATATATATATATATATATGATTATTTAAAACATTTTCTGTTCATATGTTATTTTTTATCTCACAATTTATTTAAGTAAAAGCTCTGTTTTTAATTAAATAGTATTAATTACATTTACGGCTCTGAATGTTCGAGCGAATATGCGTTCTCCGACTGGAATTGAAACTGTATGCCTATACGGAACCGTTATTTGACCTGACGTGCTGTACAATTCAGCTACAGAGAAGCGTCTGTTTAGCAAAGTCCAAATTACTGTTTATAAATACACAATCTTCAACTGTTTTTCTCGATCGATCAAAACTGCTCACGAAACGTATCTTAATGTAAAAATGACAACATTTAATGATATATATATATATATATATATATATATATATATATATATATATATATATATATAAAATTTGTGTATTTGGCAGCAAATCCGCTTTTAGGCATGTCTGATTGAAGAAATTACAAACATAAGGTTTGCATATTTTTACCACAATCCTTTTATATTCACAAATATTTTTTCCGTATATTACAATTGAATAACTCAAAAAATGCAAAGTGAGAATCCCTTTTATTTCCCATGTACTTACCAGTTGCATGCCCGATGAGGATCTCAGAAAGAGACGGAAAGTCCTTGGGAAATAAAAGTGATTCTCACTGTTACAGTAAATTTCACACTCACAGATACAGACACACACACACACATATATATATATGATAAAAATATAGTTTTAAGGTATGCTATATTTATGGGTAAAAAGGCTCAGTATGAAAGGTGTATAGCTGGCCACCCGTATTTAAGGACATCCGTCTACTAGCTAGCCAATCCCAATAGCAGACGCATGCTCAGGCGCATTGTTTGTTTCTTCAACTCCAACATGTGCTTTATATTGCTCACCCACATTTTGGCCTATTCAACACCCAGATATGATTTATACTGGGCGAGCAGTAGCAGTTATGTTTAAGAACATTCTAGAGGCTATTGTATAGAAATAATTGGGGATTCCATGGCGATTATTATATATATATATATATATATATATATATATATATATATATATATATATATATATATATATTAAAAAATTTAGAACTGCCAAACACATTCACCTCTTAGAACAAAAATTAAACAAATATTATTTACGAATTTAAATTTTCTTTTTAAGGAATTGTTTTCATGATTAATCAAAATTCGTGAAAAATTATATAGGGCACACTACAACATGTTTGATAGGAAGACTGACGCTACATCTTTCTGACCATAGCTCAATTAGGTCTCATTTAAATACTCATGCAGACCTACTGGGCAATATTCGTAACATACATGTTGATAATAAAAATATAATAGCATCGTCTACATTTACCACCATGGAGAAACTTTTCTGGCCGCCATCAGCATGACTGATGTTAGATTCATGGAGTACAAAACACTACGCCTTTCTGGCCTCATGTTTTCATAAGACTTGAAGTGAAAAGACCACATCGAATCAATGGCTTCATCTACTGCAAGGAAATTTGGATAAAAGTGCCGTGCCAGAAGGTTTTACTCATCAGTCCATTTTGTACATTTACAAATCTACTATTCGTCCATGCATTGAATACTGTTGCCATATCTGGCCTGGTGCCCCTGCTGTGCATGTCAAGGTTCTTGACAAAATCCAAAGAAGGATCTGCAATATAATCGGTCCTGACTTGGCATCTCGACTTCAGTCACATTCTCACAGACGTGACGTGGCTTCGTTTCGGCAAATAATGTCTTGGATAATACTCTGACGATCTTTTTTCCCTGGCGTCTGGACTACGTGAGTTTAAGTGTGATATTAGATTGGCACTTAGGTCCCACCCTTTTAATGTTGAACTAGTTAAATGTAACCGCCACGTCCACTTCAACAGTTTCTTTTCTCGTACATCACGCCTGTGGAACTCCCTTCCATTTTCTTGCTTTCCTGATAACTGCAATCTTCAAAAATTTAAATGCAACGTCATTCGCCTTCTTCTATGTTCTTGAACCCCGTTCAGCTTTTATCCTTTCCTCGTTACCCCATATACTCAGTCTTTTCTCTAACTTTCACTTTCTGTAACCTCCTGCATACTGGTGCCATGCCCGCCTTGCTTGGGGTGAAATGATTATATATATATATATATATATATATATATATATATATATATATATATAATACAGCGAAACAGTTTGTCTGTGGAGGACTATTTATGCTCTTGAAAAAATTCGATTGAACTCTCAGAGAGGAAAGGGTGACTTTATACACAGTGCCTGCTGCTGCTAATACAATGCTCTTCAACTAGAATCGATCTCTCCTAGCCACGGGTGTCTTATTGGCCGAGACGAGAAAGTATCCTACTTGTATGGAGGTGAGTTAGGGATGGCAATCACACTTTTTGGGGGCGGGGAGCGTACATTTTTTCATGGTGAATTTGCATATAAATATGCCTAGATCCCCTCTTTGAAATGTGTACAATATTTGCACACCAGCTAGCTTACCACGCCAGAATGACTTCCATTAAATTAAATGCGCAGGAAACAGTACAGACGCCCGTAAAAATTACATACATACACACATATATATAATTTTTACGGGCGTCTGTACTGTTTCCTGCGCATTTACTTTTAATGGAAGTCATATATATATATATATATATATATATATATATATATATATATATATATATATATATATATATATAATATCCGGCAATTATTTTAATATATTTTATTGTTATATAGACATAAATATTTAAGTAAATGTACTGCTTATAATAATCAGTAACAATATTTACCAGTTAGAATGTCCGAGAGATTTCATAGAAATATGCGTTCTCCGACAGGAATCGAACCTGAATCCTACACGGAACGGTTATTTACCTTGACATGTTATACCATCACGGTTAGCAAGGTCAAATTAATGTTTTTAAACTACAATTATTTCCATGATACCGTGTATGATACAGGTTCGATTCCTGTCGGAGGACACATATTTTATATGAAATTTCTCGGACATTCAGGCCGGTAAATGTTAATGCTGTTTATTATAAACAGCATTTACTTAAATATATTTGTTTATAAATATAAGGTATAATACTAGGATATATATATATATATATATATATATATATATATATATATATATATAATATATATATAGGATATATATATATATATATATATATATATATATATATATATATATATATATATATATATATATAATACTAGGATATATATATATATATATATATATATATATATATATACGTGTGTGTGTATGTGTTTGACCAACACAAGGAATGTTAAAAGATTCATGTTAAAAGATAAAATGAAAACTACAGACAAAAGTTCATTTTTCTCCAACAAGACATTCATTTCTGTAGTTTAGTGCTACCAGCAAGCAGAAATATTTCTCCTCCCGATGATGGCCATTTCGGTCGAAACTAGTCGAGGAATCTAAATGGAATAATAATAAAAAAAACGAAAGAATATTAATCTACAACCCAGTGCGTCTAAAGATTTTAATTTTTTTTAATTTTTTATTTTCTTATTGTTCAATATATATATATATATATATATATATTTATATATATATATATATATATATATATATATATATATATATATGGCATCAAATGACAATTGGAAAAAAAGATCGTTTCACACAGCTCTTAGATTTTTGGAACAGGAGTAGAGGTTTATCCCTTGTTTCCTGTTTAGAACTAGGTTTCCGCTTCTTTCTAATGTCAACTTGAACGCTATACTTCTAACGTCTCCGCCTAAACTCTGAGATTTATACTGTTTATTTATTCCTCAATAAGAAGTCAATAGGTTTGCCTATCGTCTGGTTCAAATTCCTTCACGTTCTTTTGAGGTTTGTCTCTTGTTTCCTGTGTAGGATTCGGTTTCCGGTTCCTTCTAAATTATTTTCTTTCTCTTTAACTCCTAGTAGCCATTTGCGTCTTAGTGGTATTATCACTTTGCTTGTGGGGAATTGATTGAAAAAATGGCAAAAATATAAAATAAGACTCCTTTTTGAGGCTGTTGTAATCGAATTATTCCACGTTTTGTCTTGTGCCAAATCCCAGCACAACGAAGATGGTTGGATTTTCTGCAGAGGTTTTTAATTAGACAACAACAGGAGTTCCGACTTTTCTCCTTCTAGATGGATGATGAGGACAATTTGCTTTTCTATTTAACCCATAGATTGAGGAAAAAGTTGTCGATTTTTTGACTACTGACATCCTAATCATCACAGCACACACACATTCTTAACAATAAAACAATAATGTTATAATATTAACGCCATTTTTTAATTAAATGTATCTTACTTTTTCAGCTATAATTAATTTAATATTTCTAAATTTTAAATGGTTTAAACTGTTTCTTGTCTCCTGGATTAAAACGACTCAATAATTTCGTCAGATAAAATATATCTTCTGTGCTGATTCGAGAAAACCTTGAAGCTTTGAAGGATCCGCAAATAAAAGACAAACGTTAATCCGTTCATTAATCTCATTACATGCAAATTAAAAATAAATCCGTTTACTCTATAAAAACCTTTTGAAATTAAGCTAAAGAACATTTAATCTCAGTTGGTGTTACGTAATGATTGACGTAAGTTTTAGACGAATTACGGCGTATTAAGGTTGGGGTGTAGTACAATAATTTTGTTTTGTAGTGGCTTCTTTATTTTAAATTTATAGATTTATAAGTTTTTATCATTTTTAAGTTTCGGATTAAGTTTTTTTCTAACTATGCCGTCAATTAATGGACAGATGGTTGATCGGACACACGCCCACACACTGGTTTCACATATATATATATATATATATATATATATATATATATATATATATATATGAGTAAAAGATTTGTCACTTAGCATCCTGACTCCAGGAATCCGTAGACCGACTCTCCAGGAATCCTTCCGTCCACTCGACAGAAGCATCAGCAAATGAGGTTTATACTTCTCTACTTTTCTTTATCCTATGCACTTTTCATTGGTGAGACTTATATCAGTCTCTTTGTATATATATATATATATATATATATGTGTGTGTGTGTGTGTGTGTGTGTGTGTGTGTGTGTGTGTAAAAATATATAGAAAATAGGAAAGAACTCGTTAGGTAAATAATCCAATGTTCTTTAGTATTTTTGTTATAATTTTTAAAAAATAGTGCTCGATACAAAAGTAGAGCATAAATATAATTATTTAGTTGAAATTAGGATTCATTCGCTATATAAGAGTTCTCATGTTTCAAAACAAGAGCTGAAAACTTCAATATAATTATTTGAATTAAATTGAATTAACGTACCAAGCTCTGTTCCATCTTCAAGCAATTCCAATATATATATATATATATATATATATATATATATATATTATTTTTTTAGGATATTACATAAAAGACATGTCAAAAACCGCTGTAGTTGTGTTCCGAAGCGAATTAACGCATCTCATCAGGCGATTGTAAATGACTCGTAAGTGAATGATTTATTGAAATTTAAAAGCAAACTACAACCTCATTTGCGAGAAAAAGAAGAAAAAAGAAAGAAAGAAACGAGAAGATATCTTTAAAAGGAAGAGAGAGCGAGAAAGAGATAGATAGATAGATAGATAGATAGATAGATAGATAGATAGATAGAAAGAAAGAAAGAAAGAAAGAAAGAAAGAAAGACTAATGGCGTGTTCGTAGAAACTAACATTGCAGGGAGACTGTCCTTTTTGTTTTTTGTTTTTTTTCAAACGCTTATTTACCCGCAAGCAAAGCGAGAATGCCACTAGTACACAGGGCGTTAGAGGAATTTAATATAAATAAAAAAATAGCTACATCTTGGTGCAAATATAATAAATTTAAATTAAATTCTATATTTTTTTAAAAACCTAAACAATTATTATAAATTATATTTTGATTTCTAAGTATACACCAGTTTTCTTTGCATAATACGCACTTTTCTTTTCCCACTATACGTTTCTGGGATTTTAGTTGTCTGTATAAAACGTCCATATTTACATTTTATTTTAACATTTTTCCTACTCACAAATCTCATTGATTTGTTCACGGATATATATTTTGGTAGAGTGGTTTATGTAAAGTTAACAGCTATAAAAAATATAGGGACATACTGAATTCTTTATTTTCCCATAATGCACTCTTTTCATTTTGTTTTTGAAAACATCAAAGACATCGGGGATTAGCTATCATATCACAAGTGGATTGATGAAAACGTTGTTTTTTATTATTATTTCTCTCCCAGGCAAGGCAATAAAGCCACTAAGATAAAAGGAGTTACTGAGAATAAACATTATTAAGGAGAGAGATTAATAAAAAGAACAAGAATTAAAAAGACAGAAAATGACGATTGACATTGCATGTAAGGTTTGAAAATTGTCTGGAAAACAAGAAGCCGGAAGAGAATTTCACAAGTGAGAAGTGCGAGAGAAGAAACTGTTAGCATAGAACTTGCGGTTACATTTAGCTACTTCAACTGACCCAAAAGACGTCATGAGTTAATAAAAGGACAGGTTTCAGGAAGGCAAAAGATGGCGATCTTTTCGGCCTTGTGCCACAATTTTGTACTTTTACAAAATAAATATAAGGCAAAAGATGGCGATAACGCCACTAAGATGCAAGTGGTCACTGGGAGTTAAAGATGGCGATTGACGTTACATTTAAATTTTTGATATCGTCGGTGGCCAGGAAGTAAGAAACAGGAAGAAAGCTTCAAAGACAGATTCTGAGAAAACAAACACGGTGTTGTCCAGTTTATTATGAAAAACAAAATGTCATTATTTCATTCTTTTTGGTTGGCCTCGTGTTTTACAGCCGTTAACTTCCGGAGCTGTTTTGTTTTATTTTTCTTTGTTTTTTAATCATCACCCCATGCAAGGCAATAAAGCCACTAAGACGCAAAGGGTTACATGGTGTGGAAGAATTAGGAACAGAAACATTAATAATCAGCGAGAAGATGAAAGATGATATCGATTCTCTCTCTTCTCTTGTTCTTGTAACGGCATTCACTCGGGGTGGGTTGAGCCGGCTCCAATATTGGAATTTCATGGGAATTTGGAATTCACAAGCGGTCCCCAACCCGCATGTATAGCACATGAGATTTGATTATTGTGGTGAAGGTTTCGTGCAGGACCATCCACACTTTTTGAAGGGCCGATTACAGAGACCTGGTGCACTACGTGCCACAAGGACTCCAAATGACTCTCCGCAGGTTTTGAATTCAGAGTTGTCCTTCTCCTAGACCAGTTGCCATCCAAGGCTATAGAACCCAGTCTGTCCTGCTATTTACCCATAAAGGAGAGAAAATGAGGATTCACACCTTTCCCAAGGGTATTAGCACGTAAGCGAATGTAATAGATTCGACTGGAATTCGAACTCGGCTCTCCGATTCCTCAATCCAAGCTGCTTTCCATTACTCCACATGATATGCTATCGATTGGCATGCATTTAATTTTTTGCAGATTAAAGCTGGCTGGAAAGCATGGAGACAGAAGGGATTTCCACAAGCGAGAAGTGCGAGAAAAAAAAAGTGTTAGCATAGAATTTAAGGCTACCTCTAGCCTACTTAACTGTAAATTGATAGGGTCTTGATGCTAGCCTAGAACTGCGTTTAAAAGCAAAAAAAGTCTAGGTACCATAGCGAAGAGCTGATCCGAACAATTACCATGAAAGGATTTGTAGAAAAGGCACAGGAGTGTCACCTTACGGCCGTGGCAAAGTGACTGAAGACGAAATGCCAGATCAGGACCAATAATATGGCTGATTCTTTTTTTTTGGACCTTATCAAGGAACTCAAGATAAATAGCAGGGCCACCGGACTATATATGGCAGAAAGGGCGAATGGTAGCTTATGGCGGGAAAATGGTCTTTTTGTTGGTTGATTTTGTTTAGCGGCATATCAACACCTCTATGTTTTATTTAATGTCGAAATCTAAATAGTTCCTTTGTAATTTTATGCTTTCAATTATAGATATTTTGTACATAATTTTATACTTTCAAAATAAATGTGTGTTTTTTAAATATATATTTTGTAGATCATAAAATGTATTATTGGTAATTTTACTATAAAAATGTATTTTTTATATTCTTTTTACTGTTGCACTGATTTTCATTTTGCTGAAAAAATGTATTTTTGGCCATTTTATTAGTTAATTTTTGTGTGGGTGTGTGTACTATTTTCCCGTAGCTGGGATTTTAACATATGTTATTACTCCTGGTCAGAGTTGCCTGGGAACAGGAGTTAAGTGGTGGCTCCACGTTCCTCAAAACCTCCTGATTAGAGGTCTTGCTGACGGACGTCGTTTATCGTCATACCCAGGACGAAAAATTGCCGCTTTACTTTCAACGAAAACTTTGGATTTTTTTTATTACTGTGGACGGACTTATGATGAACCATATCTCATGCTGCCCACTGATCGGAAAAGGTTGCCCGTGTCTGAATAATATCCGATTCCCTGCAAGGTTTTTATCACTTTACTTTCTTTCTTATTACGCTTTTAATCTCTGCGTATGTTAAATTATTTTATTTTATTTTAGAGCATCAAAACTTTCGACTGAATTCTTTTAGTAGAGTCATGGTTAATCTAAACGAACCTCCACTTCAGATTGCCTTCAGACCGCTTCATATACCGCTGGCATTAGTCAGCAACTCCTCAGATAACCTGCGCCCCATGTTACTACTTTCTGCCACCGAGCCGTGCCTGCAAATTTTTTAAGGCCTCGTCAAGATAAATGTGGAGCAAGTTTTCGGGGAATAATTAACAGAATCGGCCTTTTTATCAACTGAAGTAGACATGTCTGGGCAACAAGCCTTGTGCGAGCGGCAGATATATAAACGTTTGTTCTTAGCTGATGAGTTCAATGGGACAAACGCCTTGATTCGCATGAAATCCCGTTTTGATAAGACACCATTTCGGCAGAGAGAAAATGGCTTCTGTGCATGTACCTCCGCTAAAAAAAGCAAGGATTGTGACGTCAGTAGTGTGTGGGTACCTATAGAAGAAGTTGGTTTATATCTAGGGACGTGCCGCAATTGGTGAACGTCTGTTTGTGGTAATTTTGAAATTCATTTGCTTTTATCTGTCTCTCTCTATATTTCTGAGATAAGAAATAAGATGTACACTATTTACATTATACGGACTATTGTCCTCATCTTTGTCGCCATATTTATTACAACGTTTCGGCTTTTCAGTATCTGTCTATATTCTTGAGATGAAGTATTATGTACACTATTTACATTATTCGGACTATTGTCCTCATCTTTGTTGCCATATTTATCACAAAGTTTCGGCCCTTCAGTATCTGTCTATATTTCTGAGATGAGGTATTATGTACACTATTTACATTATTCAGACTATTTTCCTCATCATTGTAACCATATATATTACAACGTTTAGGACCTTCAGTATCTGTCTATATTTCTGAGATAAGGTATTATGTACGCTATTTACATTATTCGGACTATTGTCCTCATCTTTGTTGTCATATTTATTACAAAGTTTCGGCCCTTCAGTATCTGTCTATATTTCTGAGATGAGGTATTTTGTACTCTATTTACAATATTCGGACTATTGTCCTCATCTTTGTCGCCAAATTTATTACAACGTTTCGGCCCTTCAGTATCTGTCTATATTTCTGAGATGAGATATCATGTACATTATTTACATTATGCGGACTATTGTCCTCATCTTTGTCGCCATATTTATTACAACGTTTCGGCCGTTGTACGCTCCGCCCTTCTTCAAGTGGTTGGAATGTCGAACTGAACCCTTTATTTCGCTCACTGGGGTAGACTGTTATACTTCCGCATGACATGTTTAATATTGCGGTCACATCTCTTCTGCTGCTTCTGCTAAATATTCAGAAATTCTTGATAAAATCCAATGAAATATCTGCAATGTTATTGGTCCTGACCTGTCATCCCAGGTTCAGTCAATCTCTCATTACCGTAATATAGCTCCCCTGTAGCTTTTCTAGAAATATTTTTATAGTAATATGATCTAATGAGTATTCGTTTTTGCTACTGTACATATGGGAACTAGTTAAGACTACACAGAGACTTGGAGGTATTATGGTGGGTGTATTAAGAATGGTAAGTAATAATGTGTTGTTTTGGCGTAAGGAATACTGTAGAATATTTGGCCCTGTAATCGAAACTAGCTAAGTTTAAGATAACACAGATAGAAGACCAGACTTCCCTTATACCCTTGTACCATTTTTTTTGTATTTTTCAAAATAAATATTGCTATGCTCATTGGTGTCTCAACTTTACAAATTTAAGCCGTCCTGGGTATGACGATAAACTTCATCCGGCAGCAAGGCCTCTGACTGGGAGTTTTTGAAGAGTGTGGAATCCGTCAGCAGTGTGCAACAAGATGCGACAAAGTAACCTGAATCTGCAAGAGAGCATGCTACTTCATCTTACTTATAGATTGTGTGTGTGTGTGCGCGCGTGTGTGTCTGTACGTTTGAATATTGGGTCGGATTTCCTACATTTTTGAACCGATTTCAACAAAACTTCACAGGACTGCATAAAATTACCTTGCGGTGGTTCTGACAGCACCAAAAATTGGAAAAACACAATTGTTTTTGCACAAAATCAATTTGAAAACACGATTCTGTCGCCAGAATGAAAGGGGGACAACTCATATCGAGTTATACTTATTATAAAACCCAGGTTTTTTGTGCGTGTGTGTGTGTTCGTTTATATATGGGATCGGATTTCATACATTTTTCAACCGATTTCAACAAAACTTCACTTTTTTTTGGCAGGTAGTGTTTCTTATTGTCTTGCACACTTTTTTCTTAATTTTTACATTCAGAATGCTTTAATAATTCCATTTACAAGACAATTGTTTATAATAAAATTCTATTCAATCGATAGACTCATAACGATTGAAAACAATGTTTTTGTTTGAGTTTGTGTTTGACCAATTCGTAAAAAAAAAAAAAAAAACTAATTAAGACATGCGTGTCCGTCAACGTTAAACAATAATCTTTGTCAATTTTATTTTTCAGTCTTTATGATGGTCGATACTTGATCTATCTC
Organism: Acanthosepion pharaonis; assembly: GCA_903632075.3. Lineage (NCBI taxonomy): Eukaryota > Metazoa > Mollusca > Cephalopoda > Sepiida > Sepiidae > Acanthosepion > Acanthosepion pharaonis. Next base: position 712,198 of record CAHIKZ030000219.1, on the reverse strand, counting down.
TTACTGTTACATCCCCGGGCAACGCCGGGATCTACTGCTAGTCGAAGATAACGCGCTGGTTCACAATTACCATCTCTTCTCATCAGTGGACGCAGTTGATGGGCATCATGCCTCTTCTCCATGCATCATGCTTGTCTGGCCACCTTTAATCTTCTTGATCCACTCATACACAGTTCTACGCAGTAGTTCACTGTCACTGTATTGCATTAAAGCCTCTGATGAATTCCAGCCTCTGATACACCTTCCGACAAGAGAAATCAGATAACTGCTCTTTGTTCCGCTTTGGTGCACACTACTAGAAGAACGGTCATGTTTACATTCTGATGCTGTTGTTCCCAGGTATACTTCTACTTTACTAAGTGCTACAAAGGATACAAAGTTGTGGAGAGCCGTGATCACTTAGTTCATCAAGGGATACGACACAAAGAAGAAGAAGAAGAAGAAGAATGCTATAGGCAAATATTTAACCCTCAAACTGGGGTCAAAAGACTATGAAGGGATAAAAATGCATTTTTATAGAATTACCAGCAATAGATTTTTGAAGAAAACATTTTTTACCAGCAAAGTATATATATTCTATCCATACAAAACTATCCTTAAAATCTTATCGGAATTAAATAATCCATTGAGGACGATATGATGTAAAACAAAATAAACCTAAAACAAAGAAATTCAAGGGAAGTACTAGATTGGTAGATAGGTCTCATCATTTTAAAGTTAAAATGGCTACATGCAACCCTAACTCCTATACTAACAATTTTTTTCTCTCGTATTCTTTCGCTGGCTTGTGGGTTTGACTGCCTTTTTTGTTCCAGTCGAATTTGATCTTCAAAAATTGAAATACATTATCTGTAATATAGTAACAACACGAACAAGGAGTTTATCAAACTTTACTAAATTTAATTCAGCTTTAGCACGCGCTGACAACATTATATTTATTGTAATAGATAGTTACAAGCGAGAGGGAAGATGGGGTGGGGTCTGTTTATTTTATTACCAAAATATCAATCGTTATCTGCTGATTTATATTTCTTTTTCCTTTATTGTCCTCTCTCCTTAATAATGTTTTTCTTTTTCTCGTATTCTTTCACACTCAGTAACACCCTTGCATCTTAGTGGCTTTATTGCTTTGCTTGAAGAGAAACGATTAAAATTCAAATGCATTGACAATCGTTATCTTCTGTCTTCTTAATTGCTGTTCATTTATTTTTCTCGCTCTTTCATAATGTCTTTATTTTGCTCATATACTTTCACACTCAGTAACACCTTGTGCCTCAGTGGCTTTATTGCCTTGCTTGGAGAGAAACGATTAAAATTTAAATGTAATGTCAATCGGTATCTTCTGTTTTCTTAATTCCTCTTCTTTTATTGTTCTCTTTCCTTAATAATATTTTTTATTTTTCTCATATTCTTTCAGTCAGTAACCCCCTTGTGTCTTAGTGGCTTTATTGCCTCGCTTGAAGAGAAACGATTAAAATTTAAATGCAATGTCAATCGTTATATTCTGTCTTCTTAATTCCTCTTCTTTTATTGTTCTCTCTCCTTAATAATGATTTTATTTTTTTCAAATTCTTTCACACTCAGTAACCCCCTTGCGTCTTAGTGGCTTTATTGCCTTGCTTAGCGAGAAACGATTAAAATTTAAATGGAATGTCAATTTTTATTTTCTCTCTTCTTAATTCCTTTTATTGTTCTCACTACTTAATAATGTTTTTCTTTTTATTATATTCTTTCACATTCGGTAAACCCTTGTGTCGTAGTGGCTTTATAGCCTTGCATGATGTGAAAAGATAAAAAAAAAATTCCTTCTTATTTCAGAACACTGATCGCAAAATGACAAGAATCAAGTTTATGTGATTTGGTAATCTGGGGATCTATGGAACTGCTCCTGTTCGTGTTTCCGAAGATCCTAAGTTATTATAACATTCGCCATGATATTTTTAGTAAGAACATCCATATGCCACTGTGGTACTTAGGAGAAGTGACCTTAAAGTCCCAGATTCTAATGGATTGTTCACTTCAGAGAAGATATGAAGAAGATAAGAGAAGAAAAGTGTAAAACAGGTAAGATGGCATTTCGCATTTCCGGTAGGCCATGGAGAAAATCTGAAAGAAATGGAGAAGATAGATAATTCTGTCAAACTTTAGAGGGACCGAGGTAATTTGTAGCACATGAAGTTGACAGTTGTTATCAAAATACGGGGAGGGTTCGTAAGAGCTTGAGAGAAAGATAGAAAAAACTGTAAATCCAGATGACGACATTTACGTAAACGAATAAGATAATGAAAAGATTACATGCTTATTGAAGGCATTTTCTGCGACTTAATCACTAATGTAACCCACGAGTTAATACTAGTATGAATAATAATAGTAATAATAATAATAATAATAATAATAATAATAATGAGAAAAAGAGTAAACATCGGACCCAGCTCTACAGGATACAAAGCAGGGAACATAACATGTTTTTAAGCATTTCATCCCAAGCAAGATGGGAATGCCACTAGCACGCAAAGGGTTACAGAGAATTGGAGTGAGAGCAAAAAGGGGTGATAGAGGAAAGGATGAAGAGTAGGATAGGGGATAGATCAAGGAATCTGGAGATGTCGATTGACATTACATTTGAATAGTTGGAGATTATAGCTATCAGGGAAACAAGTAATAGCCAGGGAATTCCACAGATGGGAGGTGCGAGACATTGAAGCTATTGGAGTAGAAGAGACGGCTACATTTAACCGTTTCGACAGTGAAATGGTGAGGTCGAGGTGACAGCCTAGTTGCACGTTTAAATTCATGCACTCTGGGAACTAGCAAAAGTAGCTCGTCGGAGTAGCTACCGTGAAAGTATTTTAGAAAAGACAGGGAGAGGCGACGGTACGTCTGTGAGATAGCGACTGTAGACGAGATGCCAGATCAGGACCAATCATATTGCATATCCGTCTCTGGATTTTGTCGAGGAGCTTAAGACGAACAGCACCGGAGGCACCTGACCATATATACCAGTAGTATAACATACACAAATAATAATGATAGTTAAGAGAAGAACGCCCTTTACGAAAATAAAGAAAAGAAAAAAGTCATTGATAATGTTAAACAAGTTATATTTAAACAATTCTTTTCATATAGCCTGACGTGTCTTAACCGATCGAGCTATGGAGGATCGTTCGATTAGCAAGGTCGATTTTACTGCCTTTAAATTTCAATCTTCCATGGATTCGATTCCTGGCGGAGGATGCATAGTTTCTATGAAAATTTTTCGGACATTCAGGCCAGTAAATGTTATTAATACTGTTTATTATAAAACAGAGCATTTACTTAAATATTTGTATCTATAAAAAGAATGTATAAACATAAAAATGTCTTAAAAATAATTGTCGGACTGCCCATTTCATTATATATATATATATATATATATATATATATAATAATAAATTAACTGGTTTAAAATATGTTTTTCGCTTCACAATAATAACCATATTTCAAAAGTGGAATCTAAAAACTTCAAATTTAATTTTGTGAATAAATTAAAAACAATAGTTCCATTTCATCTTCAAGCGAATATTGCAGTAACTTATTTTTTTAAAATTTACTGAGTTTTAAGCGTACACAAAAATTCATAATTCACTGTTTCCAAGTATACAGAGGAATCCAATCATTCAGACACGTAGTGGTAGCGTGTTCATTTTTATTAAATTTTGTTGTATCAGTTATTAGTTACAACAAAAGTAAATAGCAATGTAAATAGTGTATATAGTTACAATGCCTCACCTCGGAAAGATAGACAAATCCTGAAGAAAACTGGGATGTACAAGGTCGAAACGTCGTGAATATGGCAATAAAGATTTGAACAACAGTCAGAGCAATGTACATAGTTACAAAACCTCATCTCGGAAATAGAAACTGATAAAATCAAATATGTTTTAAGCAGTACATTATTCAAAGTGTCATTACATTTTTTGGGAGGGGTGTGTTTACAATGTTAACGATGATTGGCCTCGGTGTACTTAGTGTCGGCTCATTGCATGAGGAGTCTTAGCGTTCCTCAAAGAAAACGAACCATTCTGTATATGTTACAAATTGTTCAAGCTTTCGTATCCCAGAACTAGCATCGGCCAGCCATACTGTTGCGAAAGTATATCTAAGCAACCTTAAGAAAGTACTTAATATAATTAAATTATAAAGCAATATATGAACGAATTAAACATAAAACATAAAAAAAAAAAATAACAGGCATGCATTATACAGTTTACACAGGACTCAAATTTCAATCTTGGAAACGTCAGGCGGAGCCAGCGAAATTGCGAAATAATAATATATAGTTGATTAATATGAATCTAATATAAACGAGCAATTCACAGATTATCTTGTTCCGCCCGACAATTCTAAGAGTGAAACTTGAGTCAACTGTAAGCTATATTATTTTTTTTATTTCTTATAATTTATTCATTCTGATATATACAGCGTGTCCCTAAAGACAAGGCACATAAGAAACCGCATTAAGTATATATATATATATATATATATATATATATATATATATATATATATATCATTAGATTAAACATGGGTTTTGTCGAGAGAAGAACGAATTGACATTTTTCTGGGGTCTGCTAAAGGAAAAGGTGTACTCAATGAAAATCACAGATGCTACACTCTTGATAGAACGTATAAAGATTAAATGTGCTAAAAGTGACAGCAATGTGGAGTTATTGCATCGAATTCATGCGAATCATGCAAAGCGCCTCAACCTTTGCAACACAAATGATGGAAAACATATTGAAGACTAGCAGCATGGCCCGGCGTTGCCCGTGTTTGATTCAAAAATCGTACGACTCATACAGCAATCGCTATCACTTGACTTAAAATATATTTGTCCTTCCTTGCCTTTAAAGGAGTGCCCTTTGCCATCTGATGTTGCTACATGCCTTACTTCTTGCCTATCTCACACTGCGAATTTTTTCTAAGCTCTATACTAAACATTAAATCTGTTACGAAAAAAGAACTAAACAAAATGAACACAAAACGACCAGCTTTAAAAAAAAGGATTCGTGACTGGAAAAACCGAATGAAAAAGAATGTTAACAACAAATACTTTTTCACACCCAACCCAGTTCTGCGGAATCAGAATCAACGTTGAGTTTAAGCAAGCGAATGAGCCAACCGGAGTAAAGTGCCATGCAGATTTAAATTTTTCCCACTTGTGACGAATGCAGCTATCGATTTTTTTTTTTTGCATACTAGCATACTAGTTAACATTCGTGTCAGTCAGCTGTTAGCTCTCACGCTGGCTAATAGAATCTTCCTACATATTCTTGGCAGCTAGATATCACTCTGACCATTACAAAATGGCCGCAAACTACATGAAAACTGCCCTAGAAGCATGAAAAAATAATTTATTTTCCACTATCGATGGGAGTTGGGAAATGCAAAGTCGGTCTTGGCCTTTCCGCTAACTTGTAGCATGTGCATGTAAATTTTGGTGCAAATCCGTCGAAAATTGCGGCCGTGCATTCGTTACACACACACACACACACACACACACACACACACATCTTGCCTTTTATAGATAGAGATGTTATTTGTTAATATTCCAATCCAGTAAATTGTTGATGAACATTTCATTTCTCGAAAATATGCATTTTTCACTATGTATCCAGACTTAGGGGCATAATATATATATATATATATATATATATATATATATAAGTATTTTAAAAAATCAGTAAATAAGAACTACGTCAGTATTGCTTAAACAAGATATTTTTAGAAAAGTTTAAATTATGTAATAATCATGTTTATAAATTCTTTTTATAGATACAAATATTTAAGTAAATGCTCTGTTTATAATAAACAATATTTCCTGGCGTGAATGTCCGAGAAATTTTCGAAAAAAAATATTCGTCCTCCGACAGGATTCAAGCCTGTGTCCTATACGGAACCGTCATTTAGCTTGAAGTGCCTTTACCGATTTGGCCACAGAGGAGCGTTATGCTGCACTGTTAATATTCCATTAAAAATGTTGTATAATACTGTTTATTATAAACAGAGCATTTATTTAGATATTTGTATCTATAAAAAGAATGTATAAACATAAAACGTCTTAAAATAATTGTCGGAATTTGTCCATTTCTTTTACAAATCGTGTTACAACATGATTGTCCATCCCACAAAATGTTTAATATTTAAAAAAAATCATTTGATACGATTTGTCATAAGAATAATTGAAAATGGGTTATTGAGCTAGAAAGTGAACAGGTTAAAATTGTTTTGTCTGCCCCACTGTCTTCTCAACTGATCAATTCTCAGAGGGAAAAATCATTCAGGCCTTCAGTAATGGTACCAATATTTATAATCGGGATTCCATCTTAAAAGTCCACTCAAGAACCATCAAGAGAACGTAAATAAATTTAAAAAAGAGGGAACTGTAGTGAGGAAGAGTGGATCAGAACAACAAGAGGGATCCTCATTTCAACTTAAAGCTAAAGAGATCAATTAGAAAAGATCCAACTAAATCCACCAGACGTTTGACACGAGGTGGGGAGGAGTTTCAGCTATGACAATCCCAAGGGCAGTGAAAAAAAAACTTGAAAATGAAATCGTACGTGAAACCTGTGAGGCAACTTGGTACTCCAGGACAGAAAGTTAGAAGGTTAAAGAGGGCGAAGATCATCTTCAATAAGATGGAAAATGATCCTAAAATATATATTTTATTTTTTTTTTTTTTCTAGGATTATTTTCTAGGATCTATATATATATATATATATATATATATATATATATATATATATATATATATATATATATATATATATGATATATATATATATATATATATATATATATATATATATATATATATATATATATATATATATATATATATATATATATATATATATTTATATATATATATATATATATATATATATAGGATATATATATATATATATATATATATATATATATATATATATATATATATATCGACTCTCCCGTCGCGTTCGACGTATGAGGGCCAGGCCGATAAGTCCCCAGAAACCGACGTCCCGACACCGGCACATGAGATTTGTTTATAGTGGTGAAGGCCTTGTGCAGGACCAGCCTCACTTTTTGGAGGGACGAATACAGAAACCTGGTGCACCGAATACATGCCACAAGGTTCCCAAACGACCCTCCACAGGTTTTGAATTCAGAGTTG
>CAHIKZ030000219.1:692500-700000 GCA_903632075.3 Acanthosepion pharaonis | reverse complement strand
TGTATATTTATTAATATATGCTTACTAGCTCTTTTATATTACACCGAGCACTATTTTATTAACACCATACTAAAATGTGGGACATCTTATCTATTTAGCTATATATATATATATATATATATATATATATATATATATATATATATATATATATATATATGTACACAGTCCTGTGCAAAATTAAATGAAATTGTTTCGTTTTTCAAATGAGCAAAAAATCTTAATTAAAACATATATTCATTAAGAAACACCTTCATTAAGTCAATTGCAGACACTTTCAAAATATCAAGCTGGAATAGAATATTAATTAAAAATTAAGATGTGCAAAAATAAGTGAACCCTTAAATTTATTTGGGGACTGCTCCTTTTGAGGTTACAATGTCAATCAGTTTTTTTCTATAATTTTTAAAAAGTTTCTAGCAGTAGTGGGCGCCGATTTTTATCCTTTCTTAGCAAAACTCCCACAATTGCTCGATCTAACCTGGGTTTCTTGCATGTACTGCTTTCTTTCACTTGAATCACAGATTGAATCGGAATTTATTGACACGCCTGTGTCCTTCTTCAACGAGACAAGAAATGAAAATGATGTGGGACTTTCTTTTCCGGGGATTTTTTGTTTGTTGCTATGTTTTTCTTATTGATTTTTTTCCGAATGTGTTAAATTCCCCAGGAAAGTAGGTCCCACTTGACTTTTCATTTTTAATTTCTCGTTTTGTTGAGAAACTACATAGCCGGGTCAGAAAATCCAGGCTTTTAAAATCTTTCTCTACATACTTGCATGTGGTCAAACGGAATATTGATCTAAATTAAATACTATTTGTTTCATTATCAATATTATTATTTTTGCTGTATTTTATTTCTCAAATTACTTTCACCCTTTTATTATATCTACATATTATAAGAAGCATATGTGAACAATATTTCTTTAATATATATATATATATATATATATATATATATATATATATATATGGGATTCTATCCTCTTGTAAATTTATATATATATATATATATATATATATATATATATATATATATATATATATATATATATATATATATATATATATATATATATATGAATAAAAATGACAGTAGGAAAACTGGTAATTGCTGACGCATTTCGTCCAATGTGGACTTTATCAAAGCAAAATACGAAAATGAAATTAAATGAACAAAGTAACTAATAAAAACAAAAACAGAATGTACCTAGCAACTGGAATGTAGAGAAACGCTATTTTCATATTTTTAACTGAAAAATAACGTCAGTATTTGTCAAGTGTGGAGAATATTGTCATTATATCTGTGTTGATGTATTCAACCATTTACTTTTGATTTTATGAATCTGTTGTGTATATTTGTTTGTAAGAGCAGTAATTTTGTTAAGAAAGGTGAAATGGGGAAAAAACCTGGGCGTAGATTAATATTTGGGTAATTCATCCGATTGCCTCAAGCCGAGATCGAACAGTCGGAGATTTTACCCCTAAGCCAATGGATAAAGATGAATATAGGCAATCATGCCACTGACCGTAGAACTCGCTTCGTCTTACCGGGGAGTCTTGCATCACTGTTTACAAATTCACTTTTCTCCCCGAAGAGCTCAAATGAAATAATTTTTTCAGGAGCATATATATATTGTCATCCACAGACTAAATATATATATATATATATATATATATATATATATATATATATATATATATATGTATGTGTGTGTGTGTGTGTGTGTGTGTGTGTATTAATGTTGATAAATCAAATAACTAGATATTAGCAACTGCACATATGTGCGTTAGCGTGCATACACAGGTTAGCGTAGAAATATTTACCCAATTTAATTTGTGTAAACAAAACAGTGCCCAATGTCGTTAGACAGAGCTAAGAAATATATATTAATAAATATACATATAACTACGTTGAAAGTTCAACTTAGTTTCGCGGTTCTACCAACTCATCTGGCACGAATTCCTGCCTGACGAGTTGGTAGAACGAGAGTTAAAGCTGCTCTTCGAACGTGGGTATATGTATCTTTATTATATATATATATATATATATATATTGGCTTCAGAATTCCCTTGTTGCAAATATCGTTGGGTTCTTTACTAAAGTCTCACGTAATTGCTTTTCAATTTTCGCTGCTCACTTTTATTGCAATTAATGATGTATTCATAATCGTCCTGGTCACACAAAAGAATCGCACCAAATCAACTCACCTGTATTAGTCTGAGAGGCAAGCTCTTCATGGATATCTAATAACTTTATTATCTATTTTCTTTCAGTAAGAAAAAAAATCTGGAATGTCTATTTTATTCGGTAAGCTCCAAGTCACGATTTCGGATCTCTAATTTTATGTAAAGAATTGAAAATTCATCCTCATTATTCCATTTCATATTTTTCTCTTTCGTTATTTCTCCACATACCATTCGAGACTTTATTGGGCTCTTTTTTTAAAATTTATTACTTCTTTCCGTTGCTCTCATCTTTATATTATAACATGTCAGACATATTGGTTTCTAGAGTCATAACGAAAGGATAACTATTAGATCATTGCAATATTCGTGGCCGATTCGAAAATTTAAACCAAATTTTTACATACATAAAGATATCTGTCTGTATTTCTGAGATGAGATATTGTAACTATTTACACTATTTACATTGTTCGGACTGTTATCCTCATCTGTGTTGCCATATTCATGACATTTCGAGAGCTATTGTAACTATTTACATAACTCCACATCTGTATTGCCATATTATTGACGTTTCTCCGGCCTTCATCAGGATCTGTCTATGTTTCTGAGAGCTATTGTAACTATTTACACTATTTACATTGTTCGAACTCTTATTCACATCTGTATTGGCATATTATTGACGTTTCGGCTATTATACACTCCGGCCTTCTTCACGGTCTGTCTCTGTTTCTGAGATGAGATATTGTAACTATTTACACTATTTACATTGTTCGGACTGTTGTCCTCATATTTATTGACATATTCACAACGTTTCGGCGTTATAAGCTCCAGCCTTCTTCATGATCTATGTTTCTGGTATTGTAACTATTTACACTATTTACGTTGCTCGGACTGTTATCCTCATCTTTATTGCCATTTTCGCGACGTTTCGGCTCTTGCACGCTCCGGCGTTCATCAGTATCTGTCTATATTTCTGCGATGAGGTATTACAATTATTTACACTATTTAAATGCTTCTGGCTGTGGTCCTCATTTTTACTGTTATATTCACGAAGTTTTGATCCTTGTACGCTCCGGCCTTCTTCAGGTGATTGGAATTTCGAACTGAACAGTTTTCATCCATCAGGTTATATTGTTCTAGTTCCACTTTCCATGCCACTTTTGGATGTCTGAGTATCAGTTATCTTCCTTTAATTTAACTCTCCACGTTTTTGTTTTCCACATGCTGCACTGATAGTTGACTTTATTCATTTGGGGCTTTAACTCTCTTATATAAAGGGAATTTAGAGTTCTAAGTTTTTGCTTATTATTATTTTGGTGTAATATAAATGTATTTTTCAACCAGTAATGGTGAGACTGAAAGTACCTGGGAAAATAAAAATTATATGAAAGAAAATTTTGGTATTTTCTTTAACCAGTTCTCTACAGCTACCAAGAAAATGATTCGTGGACTCGAAAGGATTAAAACAAAAATAAACAGACTCAATTATTTAACCAAACCAGTTTGAATGAAAATGTGCTGCCTACACACACACGCACACACACATATATATATATATATACATATATGTTTGTATATATATATGTTTACACACACACACACACACACACACACACACATATATATATATATATATATATGTGTGTGTGTGTGTGTGTCAGTGACAATATATATACTCCCGATATCCGGTTGAGCTCTCTTATGAAAAGGGTAATTTTAAGAACAATGGCTCATACTGCTATTAGCGCATTGCTCTTCGACTGAATTGAGCTCTCTGGGCCACTGTTGTATTTCGTATAGAGAACGTTAAAATTTCCTTTTCTCTCTGCCAGGCGACGATAGTCTAGGGGTAGAATTTCTGAATGATGCCATATCTGTAGGATTTCGTTCCCGGAATGAAGCAATCGGACGTCTAGCCACACTGAAGATCTGTGATACAACGACACAGTCTGTCTGTGGATGACAATATATATATATATATATATAGTTTTTAGATATATAGGTTTTACTAATTAACCCATAGATTGGAGGAGAGAAAGTGGATTCATACATTTCCTAAGGGTATTTGCGCATAATTGAATATAATGAACACAACGGTAATTGAATCTCAGCTCTACGTTTAACAATTCCGAGCCATAAGCCCCCCCCCCACCAACAGTACATTCAAGCTTACAGCACCTGGTATTCCCAAGCGGTCACCCATCTAGACGCTGACCAGGCTTGTCATTGGCTTGATGTAACCGGAAGTTCTATTCTAGTAGTTTCTTCTTTCATTTTGATCCACAATAATTTAAATATAACGTCAATCGTTATCTTTTGACCTGGTTATTTTATTATTCTAAATAGCATTTCCTTTTCTTTTCTCATACTGGTTAACATTCAATAGCATCTTGTGTCTTAGTGGCATTATTTCCTTGATTGGAACGAAGAGATTAAAGAAAAAGTAATCTTGAAAATGTAAAAACAATTTTCGGAGAAAATACTGGCTAAAATAAATTTGCTGTGTCTATTCATGACACAGGCGGCAATAACTCTCCACAATGTCCTGTCTTTTTTCTGTTTCTCCCAATATGTTTTTTGTTAACTATTTACACAAGTTCCTTGGTTAGTTTTGTTGTTGCTCTACTCTGTCTCTCGAGGCTTTGTGAGTGCGAAATTCTCTCAAATATTTCGTTATTATGTGTCTTAGAAATTCCAACTCTTGTAATTAATAATTTCAGACTATTATTTTTTAGTGGCAGTGTATTTTGACTCAGACCTTCCGAGGCTGACCTTTAAGGTCAGATGGTAGACAAAATAGGGAAGTCGATTTTGATTGGTTGAGATGGACGTGGGAATGGGTTATAGATTAAGGTTTTTCAGAAGTTGATGTTTCGATGTCAAGTTAGCTAGTCAGGTAGGGTCTTTCAAGAGTTGGTTGATATACGTCAAAGGAAATGGACCTGTGAGATTTTCGTGTTTGAAAGTGGCACCTAATAGTGGGTTTAGTAACCCCCACTTGATAGAATGTACGTCGGCGACAGTAATAAAATAAATGTTCTCTTTGTTGATGCTTTTCGTCTTTGAAATCATTTTGCGACACCGACCAATTTGCGGAAAAAATACTGACTAAAACCTGAAGGTCTTGTTATATACCGTGTCCATTCTTGACAAAGATAGCAGAAGCTCTTCACAACTTCCGGACATTTAGCTCTATCTGCCATAACCTTTGTGCCAACTATTTATACAAGCCAGTTAGGTAGATCCTTCCCTGCTTTTCTTTGTCTCTCTTGTCTTTAATAAGCCTGTGAGTGTGAAATTCCACCAACCCTCTCTCCTCATTATGTGCAATAAAATGCTTTTCATTTTTTCCATTTTTATAAAAACATCGGTATTTTGTTTTTCTGTTTCGCTTATATGGCCTTACTATAATTTTTTTCGATTTTGCTTTTTAGATGTTCTCTGTGTAACCATATTTTGTTTATCTTCATCATTCGTGACTTCTATTAGAAAAACAATACCGTTTTGCTTTTCAGATGTTCTCCGCGCAACCATATCCATTCTATTTGTCTTTTATATTCACTGTGTAGAATATGCACTTTGTATTTTCTCTGTTGCATTCTTCAGTGTCTTTTATTATGACACTATAGGGCACTGGTGGAATTTAAAGGGTTAACAAAAAAATGTGAGCTAGGAATATGAGAGGGGAGTAAGAGAGATTATTGAGAGACCGGCATGCTGAAGGAAATCGCTAAGATATAGTGATTTTCAAAGCGTAGCTCAGATGTGGCACAAGGCCGAAAGTAAGGGGCACCCAGTCGTAATTGATCTAGTGAGACAAGCTTACCAACCATTACATCATCTCGGTGCCCAAAAGTGATTTTACAAGCGTAAGTCAGATGTGGCAGAAGGCCGAAAGTATGGGGCACCCAGTGAGAATCGAACTCACTACTCAGTCGTAATTGATCTAGTAAGACAAGCTTACTAACCATTACATCACCTCGAGGTACCCAAATCGCTAAGATATATTCCGGGTTATTCGTTAATCATAGGAATTAAAAACAGAATTAAGAGAAGTTGAGTTATGGCCGCCAAAAAATAGAAATTACGATTATCAGGCCAAATTTAATAGTTGAAATATGAAGACGAAACTTAATCTGTTATCCGAAAAGGAAATTGAAATGAGTAACGGACCTGAAAGGGTTGTCTTCATGATAATCCGAGTGTTGTGGAAGCAGGATGGTTGATTGTGGTGCATTAGAACAAACCAGACTAAAGACTGGAAAATAATATTTGTTATGGAAAATCAATGATTTAAATAAGACCGCACGTTGCCGACACGGTTTTAAAAATCAGATTTGTCAAAAAGACAGTCAAGACCTCTCCGTGGAAATGGTCTCATATGAAATGTAGAGAGGAGAAAATTTACCTCCGCCCATTTGGAAATAATCGTAGGAGTTAACGTGAGTTATAAAGGCGGATAAAATAACTGCAATTAAATTAGGGAATTACCGAATCCCCATTGCAGTTTACCTCACTCTTGGGCCGGACTCGATATAAGTAGATCACGTTGGCGACTTAGGCAGTTAGAGAGTGAAAAGTGCGGCGAAGAGCGGACAAGCTGCTTCAAAAACCCCGAATGACCTGTTGCCGCGAGAATTCCCGCCTTTGAATCCCCTTCCATGACTTAGAAGAGAAACGTGTCATTATAGACATTTAAAGATGAGAGGGTTGATTTGTGTACATGGAACTATATAAACCAATTTAAAACTAGTCAGTTCAATTTCTCTTTTTAAATGTTCTCAGCGTAAACCTATCCAAGTCTTTTTCTTCACATTCTATTTATCGTTTACATTTAACGTGTATAATTTTCTGAATTTTTTATGATAAGTTTTCATCGTTAATTGACATCTATGAGATAAAAAATTACAATTCACTTTTTAGATGTCCTCTGCGTAACCACATTCAACTCTTTTAAGCCGTCCAATTGCTCTTTTTAGATATGATCTGCGTTGTCTTTTTCAAGCACGTATTCTATTTGTCTTTTTCATTCAAAGTAGGGAATTTCTTTCTCTGTTATATGTTAGGATTCTTCAATTACTTCTATTGAACAGACAGTTCAATTTCGCATTTTAGATGTTCCTTGCGTAAACCTATCCAAGTCTTTTGCTCCACGACATTCTATTTATCGTTTACATTTAACGTGTACAATTTTCTTAATTTTTTGTTAAGTTTTCAGTGTTAATTGACTTCTATGAGATAAAAAATTACAATTCACTTTTTAGATGTCCTCTGCGTAACCATATTCAACTCTTTTAAGCCGTCCAATTACTAT
>CAHIKZ030000219.1:685000-690000 GCA_903632075.3 Acanthosepion pharaonis | reverse complement strand
TATCCTCTTCCGCCATCTTAATTCTTGTTCTTTTTTGGTCTCTTTTTTCTTTTTCTCATATTCTTTCACGCTCAGTAACCCCCCCCCATGCGTCTTAGTGGCTTTATTGCCTTTCTTTGATAAACAATTAAAATTTAAATGCAATGTCAATCATTATCTTCTGTCTTCTTAATTCACCATCTTTTATTGTTTTCTCTTCTTAATAATGTTTTTCTTTTTCTCATATTCTTTCTTTCATTAACTCCCTCATGCGTCTTAGTGGCTTTATTGCCTTTCTTTGAGAAACGATAAAATTTAAATGCAATGTCAATCATTATCTTCTGTCTTCCTAATTCATCATCTTTTATTGTTTTTTCTCTTTAATAATGTTTTTGTTTTTCTCATATTCTTTCTTTCATTAACTCCCTCATGCGTCTTAGTGGCTTTATTGCCTTTCTTTGAGAAACGATAAAATTTAAATGCAATGTCAATCATTATCTTCTGTCTTCCTAATTCATCATCTTTTATTGTTTTTTCTCTTTAATAATGTTTTTTTTTTTCTCATATTCTTTCACAGTGTTTCTTACGACAAATATTCTCACGATTGGTAAATGAAGTATCTGAAAACCCGGAAAAAAAACTAAATCCCTTTAGTAGGGTCATAAATATTAAACATTTTGTAGGATGAACAAGTGCGCTGTAACACGATTTGGACAATTTCGTTGTTACACACCAGGTCATGTATAGCGCCTCGTATTGAGGAATCGGAGAGCCGAGTTCGAATTCCAGTCGAATCCGCTATATTCATTTACGTGCTAATACCCTTGAGAAAAGTTGGAATCCTTTTCTTCTCCCCTCATCTATGGATAAATAACAGGACAGATTGGGTTCTATAGCCTTGGACGGCAACTTGTCTAAGAGAAGGACAACTGTGAATTCAAATCTTGAGGAGGGTCGTTTGGGGGCCTTGTGGCACACGGTGCACCAGGTTTCTGTATCGGGCTATTCAAAAAGTGTGGTTGGTTCTGCACAAAACCTTCACCATTATAATCAAATTATATGTGCAGGTTGTCTGGCTGTCGGTTCCAAGGAACTGAGTGGTCTGACCTTCGTACGTAGCGGGGTGATGGCGGTCCGGAGGGGAGTTCTCGTTTCCTTCCGCTGCCTAGCAGTACTTAGGATCTCTGGTCGACGCGGATCATCGACCCGCGTCTGTCTACGACAGGAAATTCCCACCATACATATATATATATCTATAGATATAATTCATTTAAATAAATTCTCTTTTTTTTTTTTTTTTTTTTAATTAAACACTATGAATTACATTTACCGGCCTGAATGTTCGAAAAAATTTCGTAGAAAATATGCGTTCTCTCACAGGAATCGAACCTGTAACTCTAATGGGACGTGCTGTTAACCATTCAGCGACAGAGAAGCGTCTGCTGCTTAATTACAATGTCCTTAGACGATTTTTCTCGATCGATCATTTCTGTCCACGAAACGTAACAACGTTTAAAATGGAAACGATTGATGTCAAAAGAATCTACTTGACCTCAATAAGTAGCACATTTTTCTACGCAGTCGGATCGATCATTTGCGTCTCCTCGCTATTCACCCATGAAACCATTAATTCTACTAGGAGGACACGTTTGAAACCAATGACAAGCGTCTGTTTTAAATGATTACAGGAAATGGATTATCTGAAAATTTTATATATATATTGGACGAATCAATAAGATAAGTTTTCCTCTTGTCTTTATTCATATATTTTTGTTTATAAATTTTAAATATATATATAATTTTTTTTTTTTGTTGCTTTTTTTAAAAACACTATTTATGATCTATAATAATCGAACCTGTATAAACAAAAACATATTTTAAATGTCCGAATTACAGTTTATAAACATAAGGACTTTTTCTTCATTTGTGTCCACGAAACGTAAGAAACAATCAATATATTATGAAAAAATATTTCTTTATAAATTAAATATATATATAATAAATTATATCTATAATAATAACGTATAAACAGAAAAATATTTTAAATAAGTTTTAATTCATTTGTCAGAATCACTGAAAAACCTTTGAGTTACTTCAGTTTGAAATCCTGTCAGATTCACTGTGAGCAATGGTGAGAGGAAAAAGATCATTCAAGCCTCCCTACTGTTGCAATTTTTCACGCAAGCTCTGTTTGACGTGGACGACTCTTAAGTATACCTGGTAAAACATCAAATTGTTCAACTTGTGTAACAGCTATCGTGTAACCCACTGCCTTTCCAAGTGAGCAATGGTGAGAGGAAAAAGATCATTCAGGCCTCGCTACGAGTGGCAATGTTTCACACAAGCTCTGTTGGACGTAGACGATTCTTACGTATACCTGTTCAAATCGTAAAGCAGCATACTTGTCCATCCCACAAAATATTTATTACCTAAAGAATCACTGAAATAATTAAGTTTCTTTTTTTCCAGATTTTCAGATAAGACATTTAGCCATCTTGACACCGTTTGTCGTAAGAATCACTGAAACAACATTTTGAGTTATTTAGCTAGAAATAGAACTGGTTAAAATTGCTTTGTGTCAGCCCTATTGTCTTTCTAAATGAGCAATGGTGGGAGGATAAAGATCATTCAGGCCTCAGTAATGGAACCAAAATTCATACTCTGGCTTCCATCTTCAAAATTCAGTCAATCAAGGGAACGGTGACTAACTTTAAAAAAGAGGGAACAGTAGAGAGGAAAACTGGATCAGGAATCCACAACAGGAAGAGGGATCATCATTTCAACTTAGAGAGAAAGAAATTAATTATAAAACATTCAACTCAATCTATAAGACGTTTTCCACGTGAAAGAACAGTTTTAGCTATGACAGCCCAAAAAGTAGTAAAAAAAAAAAAGACTTGAAAATAAACTTGCAAACTGTGAGGCACCTTTTCACTCCAGGACAGAAAGTTAGAAAGTTAGGCAGGGCGAAGATCATCTTGAGTAGAATGTAAAATGTTCCTGAAATAATAATAATAATAATAATATATATATATATATATATATATATATATATATATATATATATATAGTTGTACTTTACTTCAATCCTTCATGAGCTTCCGATCCTTGACTATGATTAATTAATGTCATTTTCGTTTATGATCATCAACGATTCTTCTGTTAAGATTGGAGAGTAATTTATACATTCTTATTGTTTAAAGTAGAATCCAATAGTGATAGAAAAACCTCAATAAGATTTGTTTAATCATTTCTCAGATACAATGGTTCAAAGTTTAATCTAACAAATGGACAATTTTGCTTTTAAAGGTTTTGGAAAATTTTGCTCGATATAGAAAAAAAAATTGTTGCGTTTGGCGCGGGAAAGAAGAGTTTCATCTATGACAATCGAAAGAGCAGTGAAAAAAAAACTTGAAAATGAAATCGTACGTGAAATCGTTCAGAATTTTAGAAGGTTATTGAGGGATGAAAATCATGTTGAATAAGTTTGAAAATGATCCTAGAACATATATATATATATATATATATATATATATATATATATATATATATATATATATAGTTTAGGAAAAACTGGGTAATCCGTACGGGTAAACCTAAGGAGTATAAAATCCAGAGAGCTCAATGTAAATCCAGAGCAAATAATTAGAATAAAAACAGACCACTTTAAGGTTCCATGTAATAAATTATTTCATCACAACTCTTTTAAAAGGACTGCGGATCATCAGACTATACTTCCAAACAAAAAATGAAAAGAAAATTTACACATTTTTGACGGGCCGTATGTAAATTAAGTGAGGAAGTGAGGGGGGAGAGAGAAGATATGAGTGAGTTAGCAGATATTGACAAATGTGTAAATTTTCTTTTCATTTTTTGTTTGGAAGTAAAGTCAGATGATCCGCTGTCCTTGAAAAGGGCTGTGGGGATATAATTTATTACATGGAACCTTAAAGTGGTCTGTTTTTATTTAATATATATATATATGAAATTTATATCTATCTTTCATGAGCTTCCGATCCTCAGCTATGATTAATTAATGCTGAACATATCATGATCGTTTATGATTGATTTCATCAAGATTCTTCTGTTCTTATTGATCAAAGTAGAGTCCAGTAGTATAATAAAATCCCGGAGAATTCCAGTAAGATATCTTTAATCAATTCTAAGATACAACGGTTCAGAACTTAATTTAACAAATGGATAATTCTGCTTTTACAAGATTTGGATAATGTTGATGTTACACCCGGCATCTATGCATGTGCGTGTGTGAAATCGTTAGCGCCATTAACAAAGCGTGTGTCTATTCAGTATAACGTTGAAGAGAGTAATTAACATTTACAGGTTCTTTCCGGTCGATTTCATCTGTTTTTGTCCTGCTTAAGTCGGTGGATAAGTCAAACTCGGGCGGATTTCAAATCGACGTCGTTTTGTCTGCTTAACAAAGAAGGCGTTGACAAATGTTACAAAGCAAAGCCCTGAGGATGTCGTCGCATATTATTGTGGAATGAAACGCGTGCGTGACTGAAAAAGGAGAAGGCTTGTCTGTTTTAGAAAGAGTTGTGGCGAAAATAATTTTTTTTCAAAATGGCCGCTCCTGTTTAAATTGCTTTAAAACTTTTTACTGTATATATATTTTTTATAATAAATATACGCAATACAATCTTTGATAGTCACTGAAACAAACAGATTATCGTTTATATATATATATATATATATATATATATATATATATATAAACTAACATATATACAACATATATATTATATATATATATTTAGGCAGCAATTTTTCATTGATGCATGTTTCATTAAATAATATAGACAAATTTTGTCTATTTATTTTAAGTAAGTTCCTTTCATATTGTCTGATAAGCTTAATAATATTATCATTGAAAGACGAAATAAAATCACCATATTGATACATGTTTAAATCCTATCTAAGCTTTCGGCTTATATAAACCATTATCAAAGATGACAATTACATTTCAATATATCAAACAATACACGGACGAAACAATAATG
>CAHIKZ030000219.1:650000-677500 GCA_903632075.3 Acanthosepion pharaonis | reverse complement strand
TGTTAAGCTTAGGGAGTAATTATGCATTCATATTGCTCAAAGTAGAGTCCTATAGTGTTATACCGTCCTGGGTATGACGATAAACTACATCCGCGTGCAGGGTAAGACGATAAACTACGCCCAACAGCAAGTCCTATGATCAGCAGGCTTTGAGAAGCGTAGAACCACCTCTTAATTGCTGGTGTTTCCAGATCCACACTGACCCGGGGTCGTAGCACCTGTTAGGTTCCTAGCAAGGGGCAAAATGTTGACCCCCCAAAATTGAGGTAAAAAACATTATGAAACTGTAAAAATATGTTTTAATACCAGAAATACTTTGTAAAAAATTTATTACTAGAAATAAATTTTTGAAGAAAATAATATTACCAGCTATACGTTTTTGAAAAAAAAAATTACCAGTAATAAAATTTTGAGCCAAAAATATTACCAGAAATAGATTTTTGACAAAACAAAAATATTACCAGGAAAAAATTGTCGGCATTAAATGACCCATTGAGGTTGATATGCCGTAAAACAGCAAAATTGTCCATTTGCTAGGTTAAGCTTTGAACTGTCGTATCTTAGAAATGATTAAAGATATCTTACTGGAATTTTCCGTGATTTTATAACACTATTGGCCACGTAGTTAAACTGATCGCTATTCATGGCTCTTGATGTGTTTTTTCCCTCACAAACCCACCATTCTCATTTCAACAGTTAGATTGAAGTTATTATGCAAATCACATAAAACTCAATAATACGAATTTGCTTTAAAAAATCGTTTATTAAATTTCAACTGATTAATTTAGATGTCAAAACAAAGTTTGGGTTTAACGTCAACGTAGTCTTAATGACACGTGGAACTAGAACATTCTACACAGGTGGACGAAATTAAGGGTTCAGTTCGAAATTTTAATCACCTGAAGAAGGCCGGAGCATACAACGGCTGAAACGTTGTGAATATGGCAATGATAATGATGATAAGAGTCCGAATAATGTAAATAATGCAATTAATCATATTACCTCATCTCAGCGATATAGACAGATTTTAAACAAAATTTTCAATCACCTGAGGAAGTTTGGAGCGTACATCGGCCGAAACGTTGTGAATATGGCAATGAAGATGAGGATAACAGTTCGAATAATGTAAATACTGCAAGTAATCATAATACCTCATCACAGAGATATAGACAGATATATAGAGAGACATAGACATAAAGGCCGGAGGCCGATAACGGCTGAAACGTTGTAAATATGGGCGGAAGATGAGGATAACTCCGAAATAATGTAAATAATGCATAATCATAATACCTCAATAAGAAGATATATAGATAAAAGACATCCGAATAATGTAAATAATAACGTTAATCAATATGGCAATGAAGATGAGATAACAGTCCGATAATGTCAGAATAATCATAAATAATGACGGGATATATAGATCTCAGAGACAGATATATATATCTCAGAGAGACATAGACATAAAAAGGCCGGAGCTTA
Organism: Acanthosepion pharaonis; assembly: GCA_903632075.3. Lineage (NCBI taxonomy): Eukaryota > Metazoa > Mollusca > Cephalopoda > Sepiida > Sepiidae > Acanthosepion > Acanthosepion pharaonis. The sequence goes on along the minus strand of CAHIKZ030000219.1, from coordinate 676,021 downwards.
CAACAGCCGAAACGTTGTGAATATGGCAATGAAGATGAGGATAACAGTCCGAATAATGTAAATAATGCAAGTAATCATAATACCTCATCTCAGAGATATAGACAGATATATAGAGAGACATAGACATAAAGGCCGGAGGAACACAACGGCCAAAACAACGTGAATATATGGCAATGAAGATGAGGATAACAGTCCGAATAATGTAAATAATGCAAGTAATCATAATACCTCATCTGAGAGATATAGACAGATATATAGAGAGACATAGACATAAAGGCCGGAGCTTACAACGGCCGAAACGTTGTGAATATGGCAATGAAGATGAGGATAACAGTCCGAATAATGTAAATAATGCAAGTAATCATAATACCTCATCTCAGAGATATAGACAGATATATAGAGAGACATAGACATAAAGGCCGGAGCGTACAACGGCTGAAACGTTGTGAATATGGCAATGAAGATGAGGATAACAGTCCGAATAATGTAAATAATGCAAGTAATCATAATACCTCATCTCAGAGAGATATAGACAGATATATAGAGAGACAATGAAGATGAGGATAACAGTCGAATAATGTAAATAATGCCGGATATCTCATCTCAGAGATATAACATAGACATAAAGGCCGGAGTGTACAACTAATGAAACGTTGAATATGGCAATGAAGATGAGGATAACAGTCCGAATAATGTAAATAATGCAAGTAATCATAATACCTCATCTCAGAGATATAGACAGATATATAGAGAGACATAGTCATAAAGGCCGGAGCGTACAACGGCCGAATCGTTGTGAATATGGCAATGAAGATGAGGATAACAGTCCGAATAATGTAAATAATGCAAGTAATCATAATACCTCATCTCAGAGATATAGACAGATATATAGAGAGACATAGACATAAAGGCCGGAGTGTACAACGGCCGAAACGTTGTGAATATGGCAATGAAGATGAGGATAACAGTCCGAATAATGTAAATAATGCAAGTAATCATAATACCTCATCTCAGAGATATAGACAGATATATAGAGAGACATAGACATAAAGGCCGGAGTGTACAACGGCCGAAACGTTGTGAATATGGCAATGAAGATGAGGATAACAGTCCGAATAATGTAAATAATGCAAGTAATCATAATACCTCATCTCAGAGATATAGACAGATATATAGAGACATAGACATAAAGGCCGGAGTGTACAACGGCCGAAACGTTGTGAATATGGCAATGAAGATGAGGATAACAGTCCGAATAATGTAAATAATGCAAGTAATCATAATACCTCATCTCAGAGATATAGACAGATATATAGAGAGACATAGACATAAAAAGCCGGAGTGTACAACGGCCGAAACGTTGTGAATATGGCAATGAAGATGAGGATAACAGTCCGAATAATGTAAATAATGCAAGTAATCATAATACCTCATCTCAGAGATATAGACAGATATATAGAGAGACATAGACATAAAATAATGGCCCTCATCTCAGAGTGTACAACGGCTGAAACGTTGTGAATATGGCAATGAAGATGAGGATAACAGTCCGAATAATGTAAATAATGCAAGTAATCATAATACCTCATCTCAGAGATATAGACAGATATATAGAGAGACATAGACATAAAGGCCGGAGTGTACAACGGCTGAAACGTTGTAAATATGGCAATGAAGATGAGGATAACAGTCCGAATAATGTAAATAATGCAAGTAATCATAATACCTCATCTCAGAGATATAGACAGATATATAGAGAGACATAGACATAAAGGCCGGAGTGTACAACGGCCGAAACGTTGTGAATATGGCAATGAAGATGAGGATAACAGTCCGAATAATGTAAATAATGCAAGTAATCATAATAATTAAATAATGCCTCATCTCAGAGATATAGACAGATATATAGAGAGACATAGACATAAAGGCCGGAGTACAACGGCCGAAACGTTGTGAATATATGGCAATGAAGATGAGGATAACAGTCCGAATAATGTAAATAATGCAAGTAATCATAATACCTCATCTCAGAGATATGACAGATATATAGAGACATAGACATAAAGGCCGGAGTGTACAACGGCCGAAACGTTGTGAATATGGCAATGAAGATGAGGATAACAGTCCGAATAATGTAAATAATGCAAGTAATCATAATACCTCATCTCAGAGATATAGACAGATATATAGAGACATAGACATAAAGGCCGGAGGTACAACGGCCGAAACGTTGTGAATATGGCAATGAAGATGAGGATAACAGTCCGAATAATGTAAATAATGCAAGTAATCATAATACCTCATCTTAAAGATATAGACAGATATATAGAGAGATATAGACATAAAGGCCGGAGCGTACAACGACCGAAACGTTGTAAATATGGCAATGAAGATGAGGATAACAGTCCGAATAATGTACATAATGCAAGTAATCATAATACTTCATCTCAGAGATCTAGACAGATATATAGAGAGACATAGACATAAAGGCCGGAGTGTACAACGGCCGAAACGTTGTGAATATGGCAATGAAGACGAGGATAACAGTCCGAATAATGTAAATAATGCAAGTAATCATAATACCTCATCTCAGAGATATAGACAGATATATAGAGAGACATAGACATAAGGCCGGAGTGTACAACGGCCAGAAACGTTGTGAAAATGGCCAGTCCGAATAATAACTGTAAATAATGCAAGTAATCAACCTCATCTCAGAGATATAGACAGATATATAGAGAGACATAGACATAAAGGCCGGTGTAAACGGCCGAAACGTTATGAATATGGCAATGAAGATGAGAGGATAACAGTCCGAATAATGTAAATAATGCAAGTAATCATAATACCTCATCTCAGAGATATAGACAGATATATAGAGAGACATAGACATAAAGGCCGGAGGTACAACGGCCGAAACGTTGTAAATATGGCAATGAAGATGAGGATAACAGTCCGAATAATGTAAATAATGGTAATCATAATACCTCATCTCAGAATATAGACAGATATATAGAGAGACATAGACATAAAGGCCGGAGTACAACGAATATGGCAATGAAGATGAGGATAACAGTCCGAATAATGTAAATAATGCAAGTAATCATAATACCTCATCTCAGAGATATAGACAGATATATAGAGAGACATAGACATAAAGGCCGGAGTGTACAACGGCCGAAACGTTGTGAATATGGCAATGAAGATGAGGATAACAGTCCGAATAATGTAAATAATGCAAGTAATCATAATACCTCATCTCAGAGATATAGACAGATATATAGAGAGACATAGACATAAAGGCCGGTGTACAACGGCCGAAACGTTGTGAATATGGCAATGAAGATGAGGATAACTGTCCGAATAATGTAAATAATGCAAGTAATCATAATACCTCATCTCAGAGATATAGACAGATATATAGAGAGACATAGACATAAAGGCCGGAGTGTACAACGGCCGAAACGTTGTGAATATGGCAATGAAGATGAGGATAACAGTCCGAATAATGTAAATAATGCAAGTAATCATAATACCTCATCTCAGAGATATAGACAGATATATAGAGAGACATAGACATAAAGGCCGGAGGTACAACGGCCGAAACGTTGAATATGGCAATGAAGATGAGGATAACAGTCCGAATAATGTAAATAATGCAAGTAATCATAATACCAGATCATCTCAGAGATATAGACAGATATATAGAGAGACATAGACATAAAGGCAGGAGAGTACAACATAAAGGCCGAAACGTTGTGAATATGGCAATGAAGATGAGGATAACAGTCCGAATAATGTAAATAATGAAGAATCATAATACCTCATCTCAGAGATATAGACAGAGGAGATATATATAATGAGAGATAGACAGATATATAGAGACATAGACATAAACGGCCGAAATGTTGTGAATATGGCAAATGAAGATGAGGATAACAGTCCGAATAATGTAAATAATGCAAGTAATCATAATACCTCATCTCAGAGATATAGACAGATATATAGAGAGACATAGACATAAAGCCCGGAGCGTACAACGGCTGAAACGTTGTAAATATGGCAATGAAGATGAGGATAACAGTCCGAATAATGTAAATAATGCAAGTAATCATAATACCTCACCTCAGAGATATAGACAAATGCGAAAACATTGATAAATTTGTTACGTTTTGATAATTTATTGAAACTTCAGCAGATAATGAAGAAAAATGTCAAATTTATTTTTAAGGTTTCCAAACCTTTTGTTTAATTAATCATTCTGTCTAATTTTTTGGTATTTTTCAACTGAAGAAATATATTTTCGAGCTATGAAGTGTCATATAGGAAAAAGGAGCTAGCTGCCGATACCGAGGTTCGAACGTGACACTCTGGTCTTATGAATATGTCTTCTGCCAGGTGTATAAATAGCGGTGTCAGGCGAATGACGGTAGTTGACTAATGGTTGATGACTGTTGCTCACAAGTGGATAACGTTTCTCGAATATTCAGCTTGGTAAGTGGAAATAAATAAATATACAGTAGAATCCCTGACAACTGAACTAAGAAGGCCTTCCGGATATGAGGAATTGGTTACAAAGTCCGGATATGAGAGGTTTTATTTAGATTAAAATAAAAGAACCAAAATCAAGTTTAATATTTATTTTCAATGTTTTATAGTAAACAAAATAAACTAATGGTGAGTGAAATATAACGGAATTGATTTTAAGGAAAAAAGAAATAAATTATGACCTCTGAACCAAGGCAGGTTGTGACACAAAGTTTAATGGGCGGGGTGGTGGCATTTGGGAGAATGATAAAAAAAAAGAAGAAGAATGGGAAAGGAATGGAAGAATGAAGTTGGAAGAAGAAGAAGAAGAAGAAGAAGAAGAAGAAGAAGAAGAATGGGAAATGAATGAAAGAATGAAGTTGGAAGAAGAAGAATTATGGGAAATGAATGAAAGAATGAAGAAGAAAAAGAAGAAGAAGAAAGTAGAAGAAGTGGGAATTGAACGAATGTCTGAAGAAGAAAAAGAAATAAGCGGGAAAAGTATGCAAGTTGGAAGAAGAACAAGAAGAAGGAAAGGAATGAAAGAATGAAGTTGGAAGAATAATAAGAAGAAGAATGGAAAGGAAGGAATGAAAGAATGAAATTGGAATAAAAAGAAGTACAAGAACAACAAGAAGAAAACCAAGAAGAAGTAGGAAATGAATGAAGGAATGAAGTAAGAAGAAGAAGAAGATGAATGAAAAGTTTGTTCGAAAAATAAAAGTTAGGAATGAGACACCCAACTCCAGCCACTAAAAAAAAAAAAAGTAAAACAAAGCAGAATGGTGGGAAAATATGGAAAACTGGAAAAGGCGACGGGATAAAAAGAAAAGCTGAAAAATAATTGAGCGGAAAAGAATGGGAAAAATGTGAAGAGGCCCCAAAAAATGTAAAGAAAATCGGTCGGGAGAAAAGTGAGCTTCAGCCTGGAGTTGTTTCAGGTAGATTCGGGCGATTAAGCGTTTGGACAAGTTGGCGCCATGCGGATACGAAACAACCTGTTTCATAAGATAAAAAGCCATGACATATTACGATTCGTTTCACACGGCTTTGTCGACATTGGCTTATCTATCCATCTTTTTATCTATCTACTAGTTTGTTTTCTATCTATATATTTATTTTTTTATCTACCTATCTGTCTCTATTTTTCTATCTATCAGTCTTTTAACAATGCATGTATATATATGTATCTATTTATTAAAGACATTTTTATGTTTAACGTTGTTATTTATAGATACAAGTATTTAAGCAAATGCTCTGTTTATGATAAACAGTATTAAATAACATTTATCGGCCTGAATATCTGAGAAATTTTCATAGAAAATATTCGTTCTTTTGACAGAATTCGAACCTGCATCCTATACGGAACCCTCATTTACGCTGACGGGGCCACAAAGAACCTTTATAAGCAGTAAAATCGAACCTTGTCTGCTTAAAAGGTTCTTTGTGGCCCAGAGGTAAGGCACGTCAGCGTAAATGAGGGTTCCGTATAGGATGCAGGTTCGAATCCTGTCAAAGAACGAATATTTTCTTTGAAAATTTTTCGGACATTCAGGCCGGTAAATGTTAATTAATACTGTTTATCATAAACAGAGCATTTGCTTAAGTACTTGTATCTATAAATAACAACGTTAAACATAAAAATGTCTTTAATAAATAAATTGTCGGACCTTGTCCATTTCTTAATATATGTATCTATCTAGATACATAAATGATATCTAGTTCGCGAGCTATCTCATTCTGATCATTAACTATCTATCAATCTATCTATATCATCCAGTTCATTATCTATCTTTTTATCTATCAGTCTTTTAAATATCTATCTATCTATCTATCTCACTCAATCTGTTCATATCTATTTCAGTTTGATTATATCTATCTCAGTCTGTTCATATATATTTATTTCAGTCTATTCATATCTATCTATCTATCTATCTATCTGAGCCCGTTCCTTTCTGTCTAGCTATCTATCTGAGCTTGTCAGTATCTATCTATCTATCTATCTCTCTATCTATCTATCTATCTCAGTTTGCTCATATCTATTTATGTGTTCATATATATATATATATATATATATATATATATATATATGGGGGTGTGATGGATAATTGTCGTCTAAATTTACGCAAAATGAAAATAACCCTCATTTTAATAGATATTTTACTTGAAATACTAAAGACTAAATTTATTTAATAAAATCGTTATTAGCTTCGGCAACGGCCTCCATACGACTTCGGAATCTCCTGCATCTCTTCTGGACGGTCTCCTTGTTTTTTTGTTTTTTTTTTTGTTCAAGCCTGTCATAATCATTACCTTCAGTTAATTTTTGGTGTTACAAGAAGCTTTGTTAGTCTCTCTCCCCACTGCTCCCCCTACATAATAACCAAGGGGATTGCAGTCCGGGGAGTTATGTAACGGGTGGTGTAGTCGTAGAAATTGGATGACAGCCATAACTGGTTTCTCATGATCGTATGGCATGGTGCAGAGTCCTGTTGCCAAACATTGCGTCTTCCAGCAGTCACCCTCTTGACCCAGTACAGCATTACTTCCAAGACACCTGATGTAGGCCAGTGTGTTGAGTCTGTGTTTCTGTGGGAAGATGAATGGAGGTATAACGTCGCCACTACTAGTGATTACTCTAAACCACTTCGTAATCACCATTAGACTCATCCAACTCTTTCTGAATCCTAAGAGCTGTACTCAGATTGACACCCAAATACTCTGAAGTAGCCAGGTATTGAACTCACGACACATTGGCTCCAGTCACTGGATCAAACCAACGCATTTATTCACTTGACACATGGCCCAGTGAATAAAACCGTTGATTGGATCCAGTGATTTGACCCAAAGAGTTGTGAGTTCTGTATATTGAAGTAGGCAACAAAAACCTGGAGAGCTGAAATAAAGGGAGATAACTGTGTTGTGGATTCCGAGATGAAATCCGGTACCAATAAATAACAAACGCCAGGAATGAATATATGAAAATAATGTATTAACGTAATAATACAAACTGGTAAAGCAGGTTAGTAGTTCCAGGAATACGGGTTAGTAGCAAAATATATATACAGTCTTTGGTATTGAAGTATCGCTGTATGACTTCTTACTGAGTCTACGTGCTCGCTCACTGTGACTCCTACAACGCTGTTACCTCACCCCTCACTCTTCCGGTTACCTACAACCTTTTACTCTGTCACTATGGACTCGACTCGACGATCTTGCTCTCTCGGGTCTTCACGTAGCCGTAGTATATGTATATACTGGTTGAGTCCATTTGTGCAAAAAGGGGTGGACCCTTCAACAAACTGAAACATCCGGAAGAGGCATAGCCCGTGGAACTAGAACAATCTACCCCGGTGGAGGAAATAAAGGGCTCAATTCGAAATTCCAATCACCCGAAGAAGGCCGGAGCGTACAACGACCGAAATGCCGTCAATAGAGCAATAAAAATGGATACAACAGTTCAAACAATATAAACAGTGTAAATAGTTACAATACTCATCTCAGAAATATAGACAGATCATGAAGAAATCCAGGAGCGTACAACGGCCGAAACGTCGTAAATATGGCACTGAAGATGAGTACAACAGTCCGTACGATGTAAATAGTGTAAAGAGTTACAATATCTCATCTCAGAAAGATAAACTGATCATGAAGAAGTCCGGAAATTGAATATAAAACAAAAATATAAAAACCCAAATCATTAACTGATAAACACAATGTTCGTAAATACCCACGGGGATCGAAACTTTCATAAGGATGCCAAACTCGTCAATGAAATATCTTAACCCTCTGTCGGATACAACTGCTTTCCCGGATCAAGGATTAACTTTGAGTGAATGAAGCCTGTAGGTCTTAGTGAGGACCCTACTTCTTCGAACAACGTGGACTGGCGCTGTACAATCACAAATAAAGAACTGTACCAAATAACAGAAACCACTTGAAGAATTTCACCAGCAGCACACACGGATAAAAACATGATTGGATCCAATGACTTGATCCAAAGAGTTGAGAGTTCCATACCTGGCTATGAACAAAAACTTAGAGATTTCAGTTAAAGAGAGATAACGAAGACATTCGGAAGAGGCATGGAATGTGGAACTAGGACAATCTACCCCCCGCTGCACGAAATAAAGGGTTCAGTTAGAAATTCCAATCACCTGAAGAATGCCGGAGCGTACAACGGCCGAAACGTCGTGAATATGACAATAATGATGAGGACAACAGTCCGAACAATGTAAATAGTGTAAATAGTTACAATACTTCAACTCAGAAATATAGACAGATCCTGAAGAAGGCCGGAGCGTACAACGGCCGAAACGTCGTGAATATGGTAATAAGGATGACAACAGTCCAAACAATGTAAATTATTTGAATGGAATTCTTTTATTCAGATCAAGTTTTCGGATTCCCTGGGGCGATAAAAATGGCGACCTCCACAGCTAAGACCCGCCATACGTCTGACACTGAATCATGTTGCATTAGTGAGGAAGAAGTTCCATTAAGACAGCTTCTTCCCAAGATCTGCTGCTTTTAGGAACGGGCTCCCCAGATGATGATTCCCCGAAATATATAATGTTTAACCGTTATCTATCCTACATATTGTTATGGGATCTTACCCATAATAATAATAATAATAATAATGGACTATTCCATACTTAATAAATACTGCGCCTCAGGAGAAGGCAAGGAGTCAATCGCTCACTTTCTGAGCGACTGTTCGGTTAAACTCTCTTCCTACGGGCGGGAGGAACCCGAAGGAGGCTACGCCGAAGGGCGGAGTCTCCTTCGGGGAGGTAAAACCGGCCCTGAACCCATTTATACGGGTTCAAAGGAACTATTTTTTGGCCGGGCCTAATGGCTCGGGAATGCCCACGTTAAAAAGGCCTTGTGCCACATGACACCCTCGTAGGGGGGGGTGACTGAATATTGTCAATCGCTCACTTTCTGAGCGACTGTTCGGTTAAACTCTCTTCCATGGCGGGAGGAGAACCCGAAGGAGGCTACGCCGAAGGGCGGAGTCTCCTTCGGGAGGTAAAATCGGCCCAGAACCCGTTTATACGGGTTCAAATGGGCTATTTTTTGCCGAGCCTAATGGCTCGGGAATGCCCACGTTAAAAAAGGCCTTGTGCCAAACACCCTCGTGGGGGACTGAATATTGTCAATCGCTCATTTCTGAGCGACTGTTCGGTTAAACTCTCTTTCCTACAAAGGAACCCGAAGGAGGCTACGCCGAAGGGCGGAGTCTCCTTCGGGAGGTAAAATTCGGCCCAGAACCCGTTTATACGGGTTCAAATGGGGAAATGGCTCCAAATTCCCACGTTAAAAAGGCCTTGTGCCACATGACACCCTCGTGGGGGGTGATTGAATATTGTCAATCGCTCACTTTCTGAGCGACTGTTCGGTTAAACTCTCTTCCTACGGGCGGGAGGAACCCGAAGGAGGCTACGCCGAAGGGTGGAGTCTCCTTCGGGGAGGTAAAACCGGCCCAGAACCCGTTTATACGGGTTCAAATGGGTTATTTTTTTGCCGAGCCTGATGGCTCCGGGAGTTCCCACGTTAAAAAGGCCTTGTGCCACATGACACCCTCGTGGGGGGGTGACTGAATATTGTCAATCGCTCACTTTCTGAGCGACTGTTCGGTTAAACTCTCTTCCTACGGGCGGGAGGAACCCGAAGGAGGCTACGCCGAAGGGTGGAGTCTCCTTCGGGGAGGTAAAACCGGCCCTGAATCCGTTTATACGGGTTCAAATGGGCTATTTTTTGGCCGGGCCTAATGGCTCGGGAATGCCCACGTTAAAAAGGCCTTTGTGCCACATGACACCCCCGTGGGGGGTGACTGAATATTGTCAATCGCTCACTTTCTGAGCGACTGTTCGGTTAAACTCTCTTCCTACGGGCGGGAGGAACCCGAAGGAGGCTACGCCGAAGGGCGGAGTCTCCTTCGGGAGGTAAACTCGGCCCAGAACCCGTTTATACGTGTTCAAATGGGCTATTTTTTTGGCCGAGCCTAATGGCTCGGGAATTCCCACGTTAAAAAGGCCTTGTGCCACATGACACCCTCGTGGGGTGACTGAATATTGTCAATCGCTCACTTTCTGAGCGACTGTTCGGTTCAACTCTCTGTCTACGGACGGAGAGGAATCCGAAGGAGGCTACACCGAAGGGCGGAGTCTCCTTCGGTGAGGTAAAACCGGCCCTGAACCCGTTTATACGGGTTCAATGGGCATATTTTTGGCCAAGCCCACGGGCTCGGAGAACCCACGTTAAAAGGCCTTGTGCCACATGACCCCCTCGTGGGGGGGGTGACTGAATATCGTCAGTAGTTCAAGTCGAGTCAGAGGCTGTCCGAAACAGAGTCGCGTTCAGACAATTACTGCAAGACATTGGAATAGTGATACTGGTCGAGACTACATTGTTCTCTCTACTAAACCTGATTGTTCATACTAACACTTCTACTTCTCTGTATATATTCCTGTTTGTAATATATCTGTGTCATTCCATACCTGTGTTCGAGTTCTTCTTTATTGGTTCTACTTTGGACTATCACCGTGGTACAAGGACCCTTGACCATAACACATATCCTCATAGTATGCACCTTTCCCCTCCTCCTTGCATGTCCTTACATTAATTTTATTCACGGACACTTACCTTGATTGGCTTTTGGGCTTTTCACTTACGGCCGGTGCGTACTACACCCAAACTGTTACAGTTTTTTTGTGTATATATAATGTAACTAGTGAGTTAGCTCAAATGACTTGACTCACTTTATAGTCTACCAATAGAAGGTTAACCAATCAGAAGACGTAGAACATTCAATCCGTCGTGTATAAAGGCGGCCATTTTTGTTCACTCTACCCGAATGTCCAGTTTCAGCTTGTCAGGCGAAGAGAACCAGAAGGACGAACTACGCTCTGCTACTTTTACCAAAATATCCACTGCTAACCTGAACAACGCTTTCCTACTGTCTTCGAAAAATTCACTGCTAACCTCTGGATTCTATACTCGAAGACGACCGTCATTATGAATAACATAAACCAACAACCTGAGCGGATAGGGGCTTCAGTCATTGCTTTGTGACTCGTTATCTTATCAACATTTGATTTTTAAAAATCAATTTTCTTCGGGGCATTAGTACTTATTATCTCCTCCTTCTCTCCCTCTCAATGTCACTTTCTCTGTGTATCTCATTCTATCTATCTATCTATCTATCTATCTATCCCAGTCTGTTCATTCTCTCTCTCTCTCTCTCTCTCTTTCTGTATCTCATTCTCTCATTATATCTATCTATCTATCTATCTATCTATCTATCTATCTATCTATCCCAGTCTGTTTATTATCTCCCTATCACTCTCTCTCTCTGTATCTCATTCTCTCACTATATCTATCTATCTATCTATCTATCTATCTATCTATCTATCTATCTATCTATCTCAGTTTGTTCATTCTCTCTCTCTGTGTATCTCATTCTATCTATCTATCTATCTATCTATCTATCTATCTATCTATCTATCTATCTATCCCAGTCTGTTCATTCTCTCTCTCTCTCTCTCTGTGTATCTATCTATCTATCTATCTATCTATCTATCTATCTATCTCAGTCTGTTCATTATCTCCCCCATCTCTCTCTCTCTCTCTCTGTATCTTATTCTCATTCTATCTATCTATCTATCTATCTATCTATCTATCTATCTATCTATCTATCTATCTCTGTCTTTTCATTTATATCTAGCTAGCTAGCTTAGGTATCTATATCATATCCTACCATTTCTTAAAGAATCAAATTGTATTCGAAAATATAACTTCAACAAAACTACAACATAAATCACACATCAATCAATATATCAACGCCTCTAGGAATTATCCCTCTACCTTGAGATGCTCTCATGCCTTATAACGGATGAAAATTCAGCATTAAAATAAAAAAGTGCGTTCATTGTGCCCAAGATCGTTATAAATTGCGGATGTTTTTTTCTGTTGTCTCTAAAACAAATTTGGAAGGTTATCTTCCAGCTAAAAATAAAATAAATAAGCAAGACAAAAACGTCTACAGACATCCAAATTTATTCCAGGGCATGACGGCAAACGAAATATGGCAGAAAAACCTCTTATTGGGATATTATCAAATCACATCTTAGTTGCTGTTGTTCCCAGGCCCACCCTGACCCTATGTGGTAGCACCTGTTAGGGTCCAAGTTATGGGTATATAGTAAACATCCAAGGAAAAAACACGAAAATATAAAAATAATTTTATGTTTTGTAAAAATCCCAGCAATATATTTTTGTATAATTCTTAAATCAAACTGTGTTCCAAAATATAACTTCAACAAAAACTACACATATCACGACCTCCACAAACATGTATATGCATAAAAGCTGAGTATCATCTACCATGTATTCAATTGTGAAAGCAGAATAACATATATCCTATTTTTATTACTTCAAAGCTCCCAAGAAACTTACATTTGTGCATTAAATGACCCATAAGGATGTTAATATTGTTGACCATCTTCACCATAGTCTATGAATATAAAATACAGCGCAGTACGTAATCTATTCAATGAAACAACGTTAAAGATTAACACTAACGAGTCAGACACTCTACTGGATCTGACTATATCGCCAATACCACCAGCAGCTTTTCCGTAATTCTTCAGTCTTCGATATCAAAGGCTGACAGTGAATATTCTGGAAAAAACATGGCCGTCTTTATACACGTCGCATTGAATATTTTGAATTTTCTGATTGGTTAACCCTTCTATTGGTGAACTATAAGATGAGTCAGCTCATTTTGACTTGCTCACTAGTACACCATGGTACCCAAAAACTCCAACAAATATGCCGTTAAACAAACAAATCATTTATTCTCTGATAACATTAAATTACTGATTAATATTTTGCCTGTAATTAATAGCATCAATAACTCCTTACTTTATAAGAAATGGCCATTTTTTTTTATTTCGTTTCCTCGTGATCTTTCTTAGGTATTTGTTTCGATTCAGGGAAGACCATATCAAGACAATATGGCTCCGATTCTACACTTGGTGGTTAAAAGGGATTTTCTTTGTAATTTCTTCTCTTTGTGATCAGTATGTCTTGCTCCAGTAATTAAGACGGCTCCGATTCAATAGGGACCGGCTAATTACCCATAATTCCCTTTTGTCTGCACCTACCCCACATTAGATTTCTTGCAACGATAACTACAACGGGTTTAATAAACAACAGAGAGATAAAGATGGTATAGTTTCATGAATAAAAATATACAAATAGATGGAGATGATGGGAAAAATAAAGAAATACGTTCAAAAAGAGAAAGAAAGAAAGAAAAAAAGAAAGAAAAAAGAAAGAAAGAAAACAAAGAAATATTAGAAAAAGAAAGAAAGAAAGAAAAAAGAAAGAAAAAAAGAAAGAAAGAAGGAAAACAAAGAAATATTAAAGAAAGAAAGAAAGAAAGAAAGACGTAAAACGAAGAAATTTTAGAAAAAGAAGGAATAAATAAAAGAAAGAAGGAAAGAAAGAAAAATAGTTTGGGGATAATGAAAGGGTTGCAGAAAGGGTGTGGAGAGATGAAGGTCAAAGACAGCGTGGAGAGAAAGAGTGACAGTAGAAGGGTGTGGAGAGAAAGTAAGACAGAGGAAGTGGGGAGAAACCCAGAGAGAAATAGTGCATGGAGGGAAAGAGAGGCAAAAAGAGGATGTGGTGAGAAAGAAAGGCAGAAAGAGGAAGTGGGGAGAAACAGATAGAGAAAGAGGATGTGGAGGGAAAGAGAGCCAGAAAGAGGGTGTGGAGGAAAACAGAGACAGAAAGATGTAGAGGGAAAGAGAGACACAATTATGACGTCACAATTACAACTATCGTCGTAATTGTGACGTCATAACTGCTGTTGATTACGTTTTTTCTTAATAGGATGAAAACTTCTTCACCAATGGAACCCAATCACTGCAACAGCGATGGAAGATGTGTGTGGACCATAAAGCGGACTATATTGAAAAATAAACCTCATTTGATACCATTCCATTTAAATTTCCTAAGATATGCCCCATAGAACGAATAATGCACTTCAGTTGGAGGTTTCCAGAAAAGAATGACCTTTTAAATGTTTATTCCCACGACTGTAACAGGATAAAATCTGAAATAAGTATAGGAATCTATTTAAGAGCACTAAAAATCTGCAGCCCCTAATACTTACCTGAAGAAGAATATAAAATATAATTTCAAAAACCTCCAGTATTCTTATTATTGCCTTTCCTAAGAAATATGGAAAATTCCATGGACTGGGCGAATCAGCAACAAGAAAGTCTTTATAAAAATGACAACAAACAGAACACTTCTACAAGAATCAGGAAAAAACAGCTGAAATTCTATGGACACATAATTAGAAAGGACGGCTTGGAAAAGTTAAGTATCACGGGGCATAATGAGAGTTAGAGAAATATGGAAAGTCAGCGAGTCACATGATGAGATGGTGTGAATAGAATAATTTTCCAAGCGTAGCTTGGAGGTGGCACAAAGCCGAAAGTAAGGGGCACCCAGTGAGAATCGAACTCACTACTCAGTCGTAATTATTCTAGCGAGACAAGCTTGCTAACCATTACACCACCTTGAGGTGCCCTAATAGTGATTTTCTGAGCACAGCTTAGATGTGGCAGAAAGCCAAAAGTATGGGGCACCGAGTGAGGATTGAACTCGCTACTTAGTCGTAATTGATCTAGCAAGACAAGCTTTCTAACCATTTCACCACGTCGGGGTTTACCAAGATGGCGTGAATAGATTGAGGAACAGTGATGCGGGAGAATTACCAAAGGTTTAAAAATGCTAAGAGACACAATGGGCAGGAACTAGTGGAGAGCTATAATCGTCTTGAAGGGCATTACTATTGAGAAAAAGTAACAGTTTCTGTGCTAACAACAGGAAATCGATCCGCACATCAAATGATTTAAGAATTTTATTTTGTTTTAATTATGCGTATATAATATTCGTATTTTAATATATCGTTGACTTAATGATTATTTTCCAATTTTATTGTACGTTCTTATACCGACTGTTTTTTCTTTGTGTGTTTATTTATTTATTTTTTGTTTGTTTTCTTTTTCTTGATTCTGATTAAATTACTGCCAAATGTGAAGAATTCGGTAATCATTCCTTAATTCTTAGAAATTAATCGTCAGAAAATGACGGTTAATTGCGACTGAAGATAACGAATAAGTTTTATTCTGGCTGTAAAAAGAGACATTTGAGATGTCGAGAGAAGATTGAATTCTTAATACTGCGTCATGAGCGATAGTAAAACAATCGATGCAACCATTTTATATACATAATACCGCTCGTCCTAGTTATATGCGCTTTCAATCTTAACCCCTGACAAACCGTTTTTTCTAACCTTTCAATAAAACAATTAGAAATGGAATTTAAGATTCAATCTATTAATGCCAGTCTGTCTATTCTAAATTCCTGACCACTGACAATACTTTCTGCCTTAGTTTAAATGAGTTTTAGTTGGAAAATTTCATTAGCAATTTACATAATACATATAATAGCCCTATTCTATCAGTAATGCTTGCATTCATTCCTGACCACTGACAATCCCTTTCTTCCTGATTTCCAATGGATTCCTATAGTAAAATCATTAGCAATGTATTTACATTATACATCTAATAGCCCTATTCTATCAGTGATGCTTATATTCATTCCTGACCACTGACAATCCCCTTCATCGTGATTTTCAATGCATCTCTATAGTAAAATCATTGGCAATGCATTTCCATTATATATATAATAGCCCGATTCTATCAGTAATATTTGCATTCATTCCTGACAGCTGAAAATGCCTTTCATGAGTTTTTAATTCTTATCTATCATAAAATCATCAGTTTTTTTGTGTTTTTAAGGCAATTCACCCCAAGCAAGGCGGGAGTTCCACTAGCACACAAGGGGTTACAGAGGATGGAGAACGCGAGGCGTGTTTGAGGAAAGGATACAATGAAGGACAGGGAACAAACTGTTAGATGTCGATTGACATTACACTTGAATATTTGAAGATTGTAGTCATCGGGGAAGCAAGTAAGGGGAAGGGAGTTCCGCAGACGGGAAGTGCGAGAGAAGAAGAAGCTGTTTGAGTAGAAGAGACGGTTACGTTAATCAGATTTGACAGTGAAAGGGTGGGGCCGATATGGCAGCCTGGTAGCCCGCTTAAATTCATGCAGTCTGCGAACCAGCGAGGGTAGCTCGTCGGAATAGTTGCCGTGAAAATACTTGTAGAAGAGACAGAGGGAAGCCACAGCACGTCTGTGGGAAAGTGATTGTAGACTAGATGCCAGATCAGGACCTATCATCTTGCATATTCGTCTCTGGATTTTGTCGAGGACAGTGACACGTACATCGGGAGCACCAGACCATATATATGATAGTAATGCATTTACATTACTCATATGCCGTATTCTATCATTAAATGTTTTCAATGACTACTGACAATCCCTTTTTTGCATATATTCAGTGCATTCACTGAATGTTATGGGGTCCACCCCTTTTTGATACAAGTGGACTCGACCAGAGTGTTACTTGGACTGCTGCCATTAAATACCCAGAGTCAGTCAGAATATACTGAGAGAGTGAGAGTGAGAGTGAGCAGAGATTGTGATTGAGTTGGAGGTAGAGTAATAGTGTGAGGTAACCGCTTGTAGAAGTCACAGTTACAAGCACGTAGACTCTAAGGAAGTCCTACTTCGAGACTGTATATATATATATATATATATATATATATATATATATATATATATATATATTATTATTATTATTATTATTGCTACTAACCGCATTTCTGGATTTACTAACCGTATTACCTATTGTATTATTGTGTAAATACATTTAATTTCTTATCTTTAATTCTTAAGTTTGTCATTCACTGGAGACAGAATTTCATCTCGGAATCCACAACACTAAAATCGGTAGCAATTCATTTTACATATAAAATCCTTTTTATCAAAACCCAGGTTGTGTGTGTGTCTGTTCGTTTATATATTGGATTGGATTTCCTTCATTTTTCAACCGATTTCAACAAAACTTCACAGGACTACGTAAAATTACCTTGCGGTGGTTCTGACAGCACCAAAAATTGGTAAAACACAATTGTTTTTGCACGATATCAATTTGAAAACACGATTAAGAGGCATCGCGAGAATGAAAGGGGGACAGCTCATATCGAGTTATACTTATTATAAAAACCCAGGTTGTGTGTGTGTGTGTGTGTGTGTGTGTGTGTGTGTGTGTGATCGTTTATATATGGGATCGGATTTCCTACATTTTTCAACCGATTTCAACAAAACTTCACTTTTATTTTTGGCAGGTAGTGTTTCTTATTGTTTTGCACACTTTTTTCTTTATTTTTACAGAAATGTTTTAAAAATGTTTTACAGAATGTTTTAAAAATTCCATTTACAAGACAATTGTTTATAATAAAATTCTATTCAATCGGTAGACTCATAACGATTGAAAACAATGTTTTTGTTTGAATTTGGGTTTGACCAATTCGTAAAAAAAAAAAAGAAAACTAATTAAGACATGCGTGTCCGTCAACCTTAAACAATAATCTTTGTCAATTTTATTTTTTAGTCTTTATGATGGTTGATACTTGATCTATCTCTTACTGTTACATTCCCGGGCAACGCCGGGCTCTACTGCTTGTCAGTAATACTTATATTAATTTCTGACAACTGGCAACAACTTTCTTTTTTATACTCAATGCGTTTCTACAGGAAAATTATTAGCAATGCATTTACATTTCATTTGCATGAGATTTTCTTTTCCTCGCTGTATCCTTCGCCTTTTTGACTGCAGATGTTTCTTTTTGCGAGGCAGACTGCTGCCGTATGCGATGGGCAAAAATAAACTACAGAACTCAAATTTGAACCACTGCATTTAAGTATTGCATTAATATTTAAACTTACCATTTAAAAGTTCAACGATAATTTTTCTGCCGCCACTTAATTTAAAGATAATTTGATGTGCGTAGGTCCTTAATTTTCGTACAAACAACTGTTTTTATCTCATGGCAATTAATTTCAGTTATTCCCCAAATTATTTCCAAGTTGTGAAAATTGTTATTGTAAATGTTCGTCGCAAAAAATCACGTAAAAATAGCCGAAATCAATAGCAGTAATGAAAACTTTGGAATAACTAATTTATGTAAGAAATTTTGTTTAGGAAGGGTTTCCCGGTACTCTCTTTCTCTCTCTCACTGGCCTCTGTATCTCCAGTTGCCTTGATCTATCCACTATCCTTCTCCTCATCACTCCTATCTGACCTTGCTCCAAATTTTCTGTAACCCCTTGCGTCCTAGTGGCTTTCCGCTTTGCTTGGGGTGAAACGTTTAAATATATATATATATATATATATATATATATATATATATATATATATATATATATATATATATATATATATGTATATATATATGTATGAGTACTCGTCTGTAAAACCTTAGGTGTTTTGGCTTGTAAATGAACAAACCAATACCCAATGAAAAAATAAGGGACAAAAAAAAGAAAGAACTAAGAACATGCAATTGAAGCGAAAACAATCGTCCAGAATCCAAGCTCAGAGTCCAAAGAAAAAAAACTACAACACGAGTAAGCAAAAATCACTAAAAGTAAGTACTCAATACACTAAATACCCTGACGATCCGCCTAGGTGAAACCTAGGTAGGTTTGCCTGGCTCTTTAGGTTCATATATATATATATATATATATATATATATATATATATATATATATATAATATATATATATAAAATTGTGCTTTTAGATAGCAATCCGTCTTTTATACAAATATCCAAATAATCTGTGGATCCGAGCGCTTTCGGTTTACCTGAAGATGTAGATTTTTATATATATATAAGTATCTATCGAGATGGGATGTTTTGAACACGTTCAGCACGTTCTGTCAGTGTTTGCGCCGTCTCGTGTCCAGAAAAGACTTCATTTAATAAAAAGCCTAATGCCAGAAATTAAAATTAAATTTCAAGCGTTATCAACTGCTTTCTTCATTCCTTTTTATTGTTCTCTCTACTTAATAATGCTTTTCTTTTTCTCATATTCTTTCACACTCAGTAACCCCTTCCGTCTTAGTGGCTTTATTGCCTTTTTTGCAGAGAAACGATTAATATTTAAATGCAATGCCAATCGTTATCTTCTTTCTTCTTAATTCCTCTTCTTTTATTGTTCTCTCTCCTTAATAATGTTTTTATTTTTCTCATATTCTTTCACAATATTTAAAATTTAAAAACATACGCATAAAAAGGAGACTCAACTTAAATTTAAAATTTTATTCTACCTGAACTAAGGGGAACAACAACAACAACAACAACAACAATAATAATAATAATAATAATAATAATAATAATAATAATAATAATAATAATTATAATAAAATGTGGCACATGAGAACATCAACAATCCTTGTTGTAGTTGGAGCCCTCAGTTAGATTGGAAAAGATTCCAGTAGACTAATTGAAGTGATTTCTGGAAGCCCATGCCTTAAAGAAATACAAAAACTGTTCTGACGAGTACAACCCACACCTTACTAAGGACTTTATCTATGTAAAATATGTTTTTTTTTTATTTTTTATTTTTGTCCGTGGAAAATTTCCTGATCCCATTTCTAACCTTAGGTCTTTGGGCGGGACCCGGAATGAAATGTGTAGTACCCACCAGAAATCAAAGGAAATAATAATAATAATAATAATAATAATAATAATAATAATAATAATAATAATAATGTGGCATATGGGAACATCAACAATCCCTGTTGTAGTTGGAGCCCTAGGACTGGTTGGAAAAGATTGCAGTAGACTAATTGAAGGGATTCCTGGAAGTCCATGCCTCAAGGATATACAAAATTTAGTAGTCCTTGAGTTGCATGACAAGGGAAGTAATTATTATTTTGGTTAATCTGTCAGAATTCCCACTTGGCTTTATATGATACCCTGTATTCAGGTGAGTAGTCTGTGATAGTTTTTATCTATGATAGCTCACTTCATCCCTTTGAGGTTGAGGTGGATGCTTGGGAATACCAGGTACTATAAGCTTAGACATGCAGATAGTGTAATGGATAATGGCTCAGGATGGGGCAAGTTTCAATTCCTGTTGGGTTCATTACGCACAAATACCCTTTGAATTTGGGAAGGTATGAATCTATACACCCCCCCAAAAAAATAGCAAGACTTATATTACAAGATCATTATTAAAAAAAAAAAAAATTTTAGCCTAAAAAATATTTTCTGGCTTCAAATAAACTGCAAAGGGTTAAGATGTAAAAATAATGAATCCACCACTTGTTCTGACAAGTACAGCCCACACCTTACGAAGGGCTTTATCTATGTAATTTAATTTTTTTTTTTTTTTTTTTTTGTCAGTGGAAAGTGTCATGACGCCATTTCTAACCTTAGGTCCCTGGGCGGGACCCGGAAAGAAATGTGTAAACGCCAGAAATCAAAGAAAATAATAATAATAATAAAAGATAATCCCCCAGTCATCGCGATCAAAGCCCACAAAAACAGAATGTGCTTTCTGATTGGCAATCCCTGCAGACTGTAATGCATCTTTGAAAGATCTTCCAAAAACTGTACAAGGATCTTGAAATGCAAATCTCAAAAATGTGGTGCATGAGGACATCAATAATCCCAGTTGTAGTTGGAGCACTCGGATTAATAAGCAAAGGTTGCGACAGTCTCATTGAAGAGCTTCCTAGTAGCTCAATGCCTTAAAGAAATACAACAAATTCTACTCACAAATAAATCTAACACATTACGAAGAGCTTTATCTATTTAAAATATTTGTAATGTTTTTTTATACGAAAATGATCAGTGGAAAATATCATGAAGCCATTTCCGACCTCAGGTCTCTGGAATCCAAGGAAAATACTACTACTACTACTACTACTACTACTAATAATAATAATAATAATAATAATAATAAATATATAATATTAATAATAATAATAATAATGATTTCTGTCATCACTGTGTATTTGTATAACTGCAGCGTGAATCATTTTCATCCAGGCGAATGGTAAGCGAAATTATATTTCTGCACTATTTCAGCAACTAATTTTCTCCTTTCTCAGCCAATCGTTTCAAGCCATAAAATTACACACCGTTAACCGATCGGCCATTTTCCTGAGGGTTTGAACTTCTGCTTCGTCTACTTCCGTTTAACTGGTGCTGACTTCCGTTGCCCCCATTTCTGTTTCTCTCATTCCATTAACTGGAATAAAATAGCAACTTAAATTCTCAAGAGTCTTTCATTTTCGGATAATTTCGTTAAAGAGTGCACTGATGCAAACATTTAAATCCTGAAGTGTTACCCTGGGGCGAACTTCTTATCAATGTTTTATGCCTTATATAATCTTGCGCCGGAAAATAAGTCCTTAAATTTTGACCATTAGAGTACTTGCTACTTAAATATGTTGAATGGGAATTATCACATTTTACGAAAATTATTCTGGACTGAAAAATGACAATGTGGCTTATCTTCGACCGACATATTTAAATTTGCTGTCCTTTCCTAAAAACAAGAAAATAGCAAATAAATGCAAATACTAAAAAAATTCAAGGATGTACTTCTAGGGGGATGGAATCAACTACCTTTGTAATATTTCAGTATTACTTAACCATGAAGAGTCCATATATATATATATATATATATATATATATATATATATATATATATATATATATATATATAAAGAAAAAAATATACGCAAAAAAAAAACAAACAAAAATCCTAATATGCAATTATGCTGTTTTAATGTTAATATAATGTCAACGTCGGACGTTTCGGTCTAGTAGACCATCTTCAGGACATATTCATAAAACATAATTAACATTAGACTATATTCAATTCAACATGAAAAAGACGATGGACATAAGAGTAAGACTAATCAAAACAGACAACTAAAATTTTTCAAGATCAGCGTTCTGTTTCAATATGATCACGTCGGCGTCATGTGGGCGATGTTGTGAAAACGTATTCCTAAAATATAGTATTTACTCTCCATTTTATATTAATTTCGCGCATACGCGTTGCTTGTTTTTGATTTTGTCGACTGCACAGTAGAGTAGGGTCAGTTGGGGATCGTCTGTGAGAAAAAAAAAGAGCACCATGACGATATTCACAATACCAGAAATTTAGAAACAGCATGCTGTGCTGCTTGGCATTCGCACCAGAAGCTCCAATACGAATATTTCAGAGTGTTTGAGTGTCAATGTGAGAACAACGCAGAGGACACGGAAAGAGTTGGATGAGTCTAATGGTGATTACGAAGGTGTTTGAAGTGATCACTAATAATGGCAACGTTCTGACTCCATTCATCTTTCCACGGGGACTCAGACTCAACAGGAAAGCCTTGAGGAGATAATGCTGCATTTGGTCAAGAGGGTGGCTGCTGGAAGACCTTATATCTGGCAACATGACTCTGCACTATGCCACACGAGCAAGAGAACCCAGTCATGGCTGTCAGACAATTTCTGCGACCACATCACCCCTTTTATCTGGCCATCTAACTCCCCAAACTGCAGCCCCTTTGGTTATTATGTGTGAGGTGCAGTTGAGTGAGAGACCAATAAAATTCCTTGTAACACCAAAGATGAACTGAAGGCAAGGATTATGGAAGCATTCACTAACTTAAACAAGGAGACCGTCCAGAGGAAATGCAGTCTTTTTCTTTTTCCTTCCATCAATTTGTAAGTATGGCTTCCACATTGTTATATTAGATGTGCCATGAATGGTGAAATGTTTTAAGAGCAAGGGCGCAAATTTACTGTAGACGACCTTGCGATTTTAGGACTCTATAAATATTTACGTCGTAGTGAATTATTTCCTCATTTGTTCTGAGTAGCGTTTTTATGTTTTGTTTGGTTTGGTTTGTTTTACGACATATCAACCTTAATGGGTTATTTTATTTTTCGACAAAATTTTTATTGCTGGTAATATGTTTTCCTTCAAAAATCTATTTCTGGGAATATTTTTCCTTGAAGACATCTATAACTGGTAATATTTTTTCTAAGAATGTATAGCTGTTTTTATTGCTACTACTATTTTTTTAAAGTATTGCTGATAATATTTCTTTCAAAAATTATTGCTTGTAATATTCTTTTTTATTACAACTTATTTCTGGTATTAAAACCTATTTTTACACAAGTTTGGGTGTTAACTATTTGCCCATAGCTGGGACCCTAACAGGTTCTACCACCCCGGGTCAAGGTGGACCTGGGAACTCCAACAATTAAGAGGTCGTTCCACGCTCCTCAAAACCTCCCGATCAGAGGTCTTGCTTTTGGAAGTAGTTTATCGTCTTACCCAGAACGCGGATGTAGTTTATCGTTTTACCCAGGACGTGGACGTAGTTTATCGTCTTACCCAGGACGCGGATGTAGTTTATCGTCTTACCCAGGACGCGGATGTAGTTTATCGTCTTGCCCAGGACCCGGACGTAGTTTATCGTCTTACCCAGGACGCTGATGTAGTTTATCGTCTTGCCCAGGACACGGGCGTAGTTTATCGTCTTGCCCAGGACGCGGATGTAGTTTATCGTCCTACCCAGGACGCGGATGTAGTTTATCGTCTTACCCAGGACGCGGATGTAGTTTATCGTCTTGCCCAGGACCCGGACGTAGTTTATCGTCTTACCCAGGACGCTGATGTAGTTTATCGTCTTGCCCAGGACACGGGCGTGGTTTATCGTCTTGCCCAGGACGCGGATGTGGTTTATCGTCCTACCCAGGACGCGGATGTGTTTATCGTCTTACCCAGGACGCGGACGTAGTTTATCGTCTTACCCAGGACGCGGATGTAGTTTATCGTCTTACCCAGGACGGGCGTTTTTATGTCAAAATTGTGATCTTCTAATATGACTGTGTAGAATAGATACTTACAAAAGTGATCGAAAGAAAAAGTAAAAAACTTAAAATGAATTCAACTTCAAAATTCCCAGCACCCCTCAGTCGTGTGGATGTGTAGTCCTACCAACATAACAAATTTAGTCTTTTAAAGGACAAAACGTATCACGAGTAAACATTTTTAATTTGTCCTACAAGTTCGCCAATACTGTTTGTGATATATAAAATAAACATCGTTATCTCATAAAATTTGGGACCTGGCTCCTACATTTCACTATTCTTGGCAGATCCCCAAATATCACAGTTTGGCATACGTACTTACAAAAAATGATTGAAAGAAAAGGAAAAACACTCTAAATGAATTCGGCTAGATAAAAAATCTAACATTGCCAGTACCCCTTCTTACGTGCGCATGTGCAGTGCTACCAGCATAACAAATTTAATCCGAGGAAGTTCTGAAGAACGAAACGCGTCACAAGCAAACTTTTTCCACTATTACAATTTCCTCAATACTGTTCTTGATATATAAAGATATATATCATTATCTCATATATATATATATATATATATATATATATATATATATTTTTTTTTTTTTTTCACAACTTCCTTTTATTGTACATTTTTCTGTGTTGATTTTAAATCTCCCGTTGAAGCCTGAACAGCGGGAGCGAAACCGGTTGCTTAACTCGTTTTTAATATGTCTCGTAATATTAAGTTTTATACTTTTATTTCGAGATATATATACAGTGTAACCCGGATATAAGAGAGTTGTCGGGACCGGAGACAAAGTCTCTTATATCCGGGTTTCTCTTATATCCGGTTAAGGTCTATTTTTTTTAGGTAAGTATGGGCTCTAATTTGGGACCAGAGAAAATCTCTCTTATATCCGGGTATATCTTATATCCGGGTCTCTTATATCCGGGTTACACTACATATATATATATATATATATATATATATATATATATATATATATATATATAATTAAAACGTATATAAAAACTCGATCAAACAATGAAGATATTCAGCGAGTGTACACTTCACGCTAGGCATCAGTCCCCCAGTCTACACACATACCTAAACTCAGCCGACAGACATAATTCACCATCACATGAAGAGAATATCACCTACAATAAACCCTGATGCTAAGTCTGCAAACCTATCATCATTGATAACATTTTCGTACATGCCAACACTTACACATTATTCAGACCATCGGAGCTGGATTGTAACAGTTCAAATCATATATTTACTTTTCTGTCACAAATGCAAAAAAAGATATTTGGTGGGAGACGCAGTTACAAGTCCCGTCTTCGGTTCAAATACCATAAAAAAACATCAAAAACAACAAATACCTGTCGCTGCACACTTCAACCAACCGTTCCATAGCGTTGATGACATCAGATGCGTGCTTTTAGCGTCTTCATTCAACAGCCGACAATAAAGATGCAGTGTGGAAATGAAATATATTTTCAAATAAAATCACACATAGAGGGAGCCAACATAGGTTTCGGTTTACTCAGAAATTATAATTTCCACAGGGAGGCCGCTAACCAAAAACATTCCTCGGAAGAGTAAGTCCAACTTCTATGTTTGTTCCTCG
>CAHIKZ030000219.1:587500-635000 GCA_903632075.3 Acanthosepion pharaonis | reverse complement strand
ATTTATGTAATCTATTATATTCCTAGTACTCCCTCTCTCCCTCTCGGTCTCTCTCGGTCTCTTTCTCTCTCTCTCTCTCTCTATATATATATATATATATATATACATGTATTGAGATCAATATCATTGTGTGATCTGTTATATTCATATTTATATTTTTTCTAAAAATTTGTGCAGTATAAAATTAATATAGAAATTATTAAATAATATTGGCATTTGTAATATTTTTTTAATTGGACATTTAATATGGACACCCTTTAACATTGAAATAATATTGACCTGATTCTAAAGGTAATGAAAATGACAATATTGGAATGCCAAAAAAAAATATTGTCGGCATAAACAAGCTACCGTTGTGTTAAAAAATGAATTTCTGTGACATTTTTATCTTAAAGTAAATAATTAATGATTCCGATCTGATTAATTAGACTTTAAATCCGTTAATATTTCTCAAATAAAGTTTCAAAAAAGTATATTTCATTTTTGGATGATTTTTTTTTAAATAAATGATTTATAAAATTTTCTAAAAAATGGCGCTAATTTAAAAAAAAATAGATATTGCAAAACGAAAACTATTTCCGATCAATTTAAATTAGATTTGAAATTCAGCTTAACATTTTATTTATTAAAAATATTAAATTTAATCAATCAGCTTGAAATTAAATTTAAAATAAAGCCTTCAAGAAAGATTATACATTATTAAAAATTCATTTTAAGCGTTAGGTATCGAGTTTTGGGGAGGTGCCTGTATATATGTATATGAAAAAAAATATAGTTTTTATTCATGCTGTAATTATGGATAAAAGTAGTTAAAAATAGAGTGTATGTAAATATAAATGTGGACACTGGGTTCAACACCAAGCGACGACAGTCTGGTTCAACGCAACCTTCAGAACCTATCTCAGTTTTTGTATTACGTTACTTAAAAATTCGAAACTAAAAAGATGCAGAAAAGGGCTGGACTAGACAAGGAACTCTGAATGAAGATTGTTGATGCGTACAAACAAGGTGATTGATATAAAACATTTTCTAAGCGTGTAAATGTTCCCAGATCGACAATTCGTAGCATTATCAAGAAACACAACGAGACTCATTGTGTTGAGAATAAATTAAGGACTGGCAGAAATCATGTAATTTCTAAGAGAATGGAATCAGAAATTGTTAGTGATGGCACGAAGAATGCTCACTTAACAACAAAGGACACTGTCAAGGATTTCAAAGTTTCAGATAACACACCATCTATCTCCTTCTCTGTGTCTCTTTCGGTCTCTCTTTCTCCCTCTTTCTTTCTCTCTCTCTCTCTCTCTCTCTCTATATATATATATATATATATATATATATATATATATATATTATATATAGGTAACTATACACCTCTCGAAAAACCTTCGAATTTTTGATTTGCCAGTAGTCAAATCAATCTCGAAGGAAAAAAAAGGTTTTAAAAAAAGAAACAGCTAGAAACATGAATGTCTGTCGAAAAAATATATATATTGATTATCCAAGCGTAGCTTAGATGTGGTACAAGGCCGAAAGTATGAGGCACTCACTGAGGATCGAACTCAAAAATTGTAATTGTTCTAGCGAGACAAGCTTGGTAACCATTACACCGCCTCGACGTCTGGATGAATCCTCACTTAACGACAAGACATTGTCAATGATGTAGAGACGTTAGGGCTGAATGTATCAATGAGAACACTCACAAGATGCTTTTCTCGGCCATGACTTCGGGCTTGTTGACTAAGGAAAACTCCCTTGTCTAAAGCTAAACGCCTAAAAATGCAAATTAGCTTATGCTAGAAGCCACCAAGAATATAGGTGTAAATACCAGGACACTGTTTTATGGTCAGATAAAAACCAATCTAGAATTATTTTGTCACTTAATCTCCCGCTATATATCGATGAAAGTGAATGACTCTCACAAACCAGAAGATACCCTTCCTAAAGTTTTGCTCTCGGGATGGTTTGCTGCTTTTCGACCAGGAGAACTAGTTACAGTGCTGGGTACCATGGACAAAGAGCAGTATTTGGCAAATAAAAAATAATATTAAACAAAGTGCCCGAAAGCGGTCTTTGGGGCGTTACTGGATGCTTCAACATAACATGATCCAAAATACACGGCGTGAAATGTGTCAAAATTCTTAGATGACATCAAAATAAAGGTATTGCTGTACCCTGCACAAAATCCGGACCTAAACAACCATGAAGATTTATGGACATATTTTAAGAAAAAAGTAAGAGAAAGAAGTCCTTCGCGGTTGGAGGAAATAGAAGATATTCCTAAGGAAGAATGGAGCAAAATAATTATCAGTGTGTTTGGTGACACTGTAAGAAACTATCAAAAATGATTAAAGGCAATAATCAAGATTAAAAGTGATACAATTGATTTACTGAGGCGAGAGGGCCAATAATTTCGTCCTATGTTAAATGATTTCGGTGTATTTTTGTATTATTATTTGACATTAAAATGAAAAAGAATGTGGGCATCATTGCATATTCTTTCATCACTTATGAAAAATGAACATTAAGATAGATAGATAGATAGATAGATAGATATGAACAGATGTCAGGTTGATATATATAAATATGTATATATATATATATATATATATATATATATAGAGAGAGAGAGAGAGAAAGAGAAATTTAAAATAAACATATAGATAAATAGGTAGATATGAATAGATTCTAGATAGATATATAGACAGATATGAACAGAGTTTATATAGATAGATATAAGCAGATCATACATAGATAGATAGATAGATGTTAGGTTGATATATATATATATATATATATATATATATAGAGAGAGAGAGAGAGAGAGAGAAAGAGATTTTAGATAAACATAGATAAATAGGTAGATATTAATAGATTTTAGATGATATATAGATAGACTTATATATATTATATTATATATATATATATATATATATATATATATATATAGAGAGAGAGAGAGAGAGAGATAGATAGATAGATATATAGATAGATATGAACCGAGTTTATATAGATAGATAAAAGCAGATCATAGATATAGATAGATAAATATGAACAGATGTTCGGTTGATATATATATATATATATATATATATATATATATATATATATATATATATATATATATAAAAGAGACAGTGATATTTTAGATAAACATATAGATAAATAGGTAGATATTAATAGATTTTAGATATAGATAGATATGAACAGAGTTTATATAGATAGATATGAAGCAGATCAAAATAGATAGATAGATAGATTTTACACAGATAGATTTTAGATATATAGATATGAATATATTTTACTCAAATATGTGTATACACATATATATAGATTGATATGAACAGATATTAGACAGATAGATATGAACAGATGTTAGATATATAGGAACAAATTTTAGATAGATAGATAGATAGATAGATAGATAGATAGACAAACAGAAATATGCTTTTGTGTTTTTTTCGTAATTAAATATTTCAGTCGATAGACTATTAGATTGTTCATAAAATAATGTCCGATTTCAGAATCAACTTCATTTCCTGAATTAATCTATTTAAACAGTGTTTAAATCAGTAAAAATAGGTACGCTGAACATCCATAGATTTCTGCCATCGAGTTACAAGGTTATTTATGCCTTTACAAGTAAACTCTAAAGGTTTGGATGCCAAGAAGTCTTTGAATGCAGTTCCCGCATTTTTTTTTTCAAGTTGCTTGAAATATTTGTCGTCAACGGGAACAAGATGATAGGAATCTGATGAATGTGGCTAAGACTCAAATTTCCTTGTATATGAGTGATATGTCCCGGAAAGGGATATATTTTATCGAAGTAGCTAAGTGGTTTTGGCTACTGTAACCAAGTAGAACAATCTAGCAGGTAGAAATAATGGAAATGGTACTCGTCATAGTCGTAGTCAATAGGTGTAGGCAATAGTCGTAGACTAATAGGATAGCCAATAGCGTAGTCCAATGGGCGTCGTCCTGTACCTCGACATCAGTTTGTATTTATGGCTGACAAAAGCCAATCATATTCCTGTAAGGGGAACACAGGTGCATGCATATTCATTACATCAGTGAGCGTCTGTATTGGTATCCTGGTAATATGTGACTGAGTATTGCCATGAAACAGAACTGGATATCGTCTATTAAGCAATATCAGTCGCATTTTGCTTAGGTATATGAGCATTTCATCCAGTTGCTTGAAGCAGTGCTCTGGTTAGATTCCAGAAAGCAGCATCAGATAACGCCAAGAGCAGATCCCCAGGCAATCACCATAATGGTTGAAAGGTGTTTGGGTCCTTCGTCATGTTCAATTCATTCAGCCGATCGTTTACGATTATTATAAAGGTTCCAATTTCTAGCCATTCGAGAATGGATACGTCCAATATCGCAAATGCGCAGTATCGAATACATTCATCGAATTGGTGTGAACCCAATTACCGAGATTATCCACCTATCCAATTCTCTTGAGAAGGATTGATATTGATGTAAAGCTGACACCCATAATATGAGACATTTCCTATGTTGATGGCCAATTTCAGATGGGCTCCCACTATCACCTTGATCTTCCGGTCCCGTATCCCTACCGCGGAACTTCAGAAACCACGTACTGACTGATCAGCGTTCACTTATATGCCATACGTGATACACGCTTAGTCGATCATGTATCTTTCGATACATAACTGACGAGGCAGATATTTTCCCGCGGTAAGTTGCCATTTCGTTCTGCGGTAGACCAGTTGCCATTCAAGGTCTGTCCTGCTATATATCCATATGGGGGGGGGAAGAGGATTTATATCTTTCCACAAGAGTATTAGCACGTAAGTGAATGTAATGGATTTAATTGGAATTCGAACTCGGATCTCCGATTCCTCAATCCGAGACATTACTCCATCTACAAGCATACCTGAAATACATTGTAATTAATAACTACTGAGTACGTAAAACAACTGTGATTAAATATCTCATCAATTGCCTTTGTAATATTGATGTAATGAAATAACCCGTCACCCCCAAGAGTGATTACACTATAGGTAGTAAGTACCTATAAAGTTAACTATCTATGTGAGACTCGAGGAAGAGTGAGAGAGAGACAACGCAAGCACGTCTGACCTTCCAATGAGTGGCACTCACTACTAGATTGACCTGTGTGTATAAACTGTACCATATTTCATATTGTACTGGTTGTGTACAATAAACCTTTCTTCTATTATCCACCTGGTGTTAAGTATTTATTCCCTTAGAACGGAATATAACAGTGTTGTTTTGTAAAAAAATATCCCTTTTTGTGCTCCTTAATTTAAAATACATTACATAATAAAAAAAAGTTAATTTTTGACGTCAATTTAATTTTAATAAGGACTCCATTACATGATATCACCAAATCTGAAATTGTTCAATTTTTTGTATAATTTTTGTTATAGAAAGTAATTTATGACCACTTGCAACTTCATACCCTCCTAACAAAAAAAAAAAAAAAAAGGTGTCAAAAGAACGTTTTTTTTTTTCATTGACAACACTTTTTATTTTAGCAACCTTCACTTCTTGGCAATGTTCATTGTTTTAAAAAGCAATCATTAGGATTGGAATAAAACCTAAACATACGATGAAAGTGAATTAAACATGTATAATCCATCTACATTCCTCTTAGTGGATTATTTTTTCCTTTGATCAAAGTAAGATTTTTTATATCAAAATTGTGCTCAGTCTCATTATGGTGAGCAAATAATGCATTTACTGTGTTTGATGTAATGGAATAACCAGTCACACCCATGAATGATTACACTATAGGTAGTAAGTACCTATAAAGTTAACTATGTGAGACTTGAGGAAGAGTGAGAGAGAGACAATGCAAGCACGTCTGACCTTACAATTAGTGGCACTCACCACTAGATTGACCTGTGTGTATAACTGTACCGTATCTTATATTGTACTTATTGTGTACAATAAACCTTTCTTATATTATCCACCTGGTGTTACGTATTTATTCCATTAGCAAGGAATATAACAGTTCCGACGAGGATTGTCGGAACATAAGAAATATATATATTTTTAATTGGATATTAATTTTAGTACATCATGTATTAATGTTTGTGTTATTTTAATTTTTGGAAAAACTTTCCAGGAAGCTCATTTAATTCGAACATATATGCAAATAGTCAAATATATACAGACTATGAAATTGAAACGGAAATCTGTATCAAGGGTTAATTTCTTTTTCAAAAAACCATTGGTTTAACAAGAAATGAATAAGTGTCCAAATATGCACCATTTTGAAAATATTTTTATGGCTCCTGTATTTAACTTTTACGCTAATTCTTCTTCTTCTTCTTCTTCTTCTTCTTCTTCTTCTTCTTCATTCTTCTTCTTATTATTATTATTATTATTATTATTTTATATCTTTATGTTTATTTATTTGTTTCGAGAGCTTCTAAAATCTGTAATGTATAATGTTTATACACAAAACACACACACACACACTACACTATATATATATATATATATATATATATATATATATATATATATATATATATATATATATATAAACATTGTGTCTAGCATGAAACAACCTGTCGCCTCTGAGTGGTGACTTCAATATTCACTTTTATATTTACATGCTTTCTCTCTGTTATTGAGCACTCTATTCCATAAATATAGCACACCCAAGACCTTTTAAAAGTATATTTCTTAATATATATATATATATATAAATAAATATATATATATATATATATATATATATATATATATATATATGTGTGTGTGTGTGTGTGTGTGTGTGTGTGTGTGTCTATCCTGTCTTGTGACGACCCATGTGTAGAGATAGATAGATAAGAAATATTCAAATTTTTCGACAGATATAAACAGATTTTTTGGTTAGATAGATATGAACAGATAAATATATTGATAGATTTGGACATATTTTATGCAGAAAGAAAAACAAGAAAAAAGAAAGAAAAAAACAAATTGAACCCGCTCTGTGGAAGAAAGAAAGAAAGAAAGAAATGTGACGTCCCCGGTGTTGCTCCGCCAATCGTGACGTCTGCCTGGCTGGATTCAGTATTTCGCCGCTTCGTGCTGTCCTTCTGTCGTCCGAGTCTGCAGGCCCAACCTAACTCCAACTTCATCAACTTCAGCTCAATTGTTTCTGACGTCCTCCTTATAATGACGCCACCAACAAACCAGGGTTCCGCAGCCGTCGCCGTCCTATCGTTATTGTTTTCCCCTACTTTCTCCACGTCTCTTGGTGACGACCTTAGTCTCTCTCATGTCAGATCTCCTCAGGTTCCCCGATATTTCTTTCTCTTCTTTTCCGGCCCACGTGACCGCCTCGTCAACAGTTATTGAATGTGACGTTATAACCTTTTTGCCGATTCGGAAAAAAAACAAATCGATTTCGCACCTTTTTTGCACGTACGGTTATATTCGGACTTTCAGCCCGCTTAATTAGTTCCTTTTCCGTCGCGCCCTCCAACGTCTTCTTTTTTACCTACTGAAGTAACTGTTTTCTGGTCCAATTTTAGTCTAACCTAACCCAAGACACGTTGTGATTTGATCTTAGGTTGACGAAAAAATTCAATCAGTCCCAGCCTGGGCTCGTAATGCAAGCAGAGTCCCGGACCCAATGGCCTGTTTGAACACCGCACAAGTATATTTTTCGTTTTAAAAAAGAAAAGAAAATAATATGAATATTTTCTAAAGAAAAGTTCAAAATGTTGTAAAAACCTAATAATATTTTATATCTGGTTGCTGAATACAGGATAATGTTCTTTCCATTTCTTTTGTTCCCAACCCACTATATGCAATGGATTCGTGACTTTTCATTTTCTTTTGTGTTTGTTAGGTGAGTCTTAACATCTTAAGTTGTTTTTTTGTTTAAGAAACTGGTTTTTGCGTGTATCTTTAGGGTTTGATATTTGTAAAACTTGTTTTTTCCGGTGGTGGTCTCCACGAGTCCTAAGCAATTTCTTCGCCAGTTCTTCAAAACCGCTAAATCTCCCTCCTCTGGTTAGGAAGTTGAGGTCGAGAATGCATGAATCGTCAAGTCAGTTTTATCTCTTACGAGATCTTTCTATTGTTCTTGTTGGGTAGGCGAGCTCTCACTATCAGCTCGCTAATTTCAACTAAACCTCTACCCTGTCTGTCAAGGGGAGATGGAACCTCAAATAACGCTCAGCTGCGAACTGATATGTTTCTGGTGGCTATTTAAACTCAACTGCCGCAACTCGTTGCGACCTCTGCTTATATGGACGCAAGTCCCAGGACCAAACCGGGGTGGGTTTGTCGGGGTTTGAGGTTCTCTTGATAATTTAAATCCACAATCCAAGCTTTTGTTTTCTTTGGTCAGAAATTTTTATTTTCCATTTTTGTCAGAAGTCCTTCAAGAATCTTCCTTTTTCATAGATTTGGGGTTCTTCTCCCTCCTGATCTCACCCAACCTTCCCTTCAGGGGGCATCAACAGGTTTCTTTTGAATGTCTTCTCTCTCTCTATGTCTAAACTTTTTCTTGTTCCTTATCCTTTTCCTTAGGGGAAAGGGGGTATTCAATCCTCACACTCGCTGATCCCTGTTCAGGGGGCCTCTTTTAACAGGCCTCTTCGTCCTTCCTTTTTCTTCGGACATGATTACCTTTCTGCACTGCCGCTCATCGCCACCATTCAGCTTCGTTTATCTGAGCGCCCTTAGCGGTCGGTCTCCATTCTTCCGGTTCAACCAGTGGGCTTAGGACTGGCCTTTTCGGTTTAAAAAAAATATTGCTCAAAGAAAAAAAAAAAATTATCTTTTCAGCATTTTTTTCTTTTCTTTTTTTTTCTTTTCTGGCTTTACCTTATATTTGCTGCCTGACAAACAAACCAATACGACCTGTAGTGTGGATCCTTAATACAAGTCAATTTCAATGTTTATCTGAATGTCATCTCCCAAGGTTCTATGAAACCTTTCTGAATTCATCACTCGGGACCCTTCTCATGATGCAAACAAGTACTGGGTGGTCATCCGGCGATATCGCACCTTGGTGCCAATTATTCGTTCTGATAAAATAATTTTGCTATCCATGTCCATTACACCTTCGACATAAAACAGGTGTCTTTTTCTACATGGGTCATACATTTCCAATGATATATGGGTGGGTCCAACGGACATTTTCACTTCTGCTTGGATTCCTTTATCCAGTAGGATCATTATTATCCCCTGAGCGTGATTAACATTTTTATTTATTCTCAGTTTCTGCTCTACCTTTACAGTGTTGCTTCAGTATTCTTGAGGAGTAAATCGACCTGAAATTTTTATCCATTGCCAGGCAGAATTGCAGGGCTTTCCGTCTTTATTGAAGACCGCACCATTTTTAGTAGTGCTTTTGTCATGTCATAAATTAAATTAAATCCGACACATACGCGACCTTACTTTCCCTACACACTGCTCACTGCAAATGAGAATAAAAACTTTAGCAAATGCTTTTCTTTTGTTAGGGCCAAAAAAAAAATAACATCGTCTTTCTTACCTGCCTCACTGATAGATTTCTTATCCTTTACCTTATCCATGTCTTTAATACCGTCTCCGCCCTTTTTTTTTTTTTTTTTTTTTCTACGCAACCCTAAATACGGTATTTCCACTGTCTCCCAGAAAATAAATATCGTCCAAAGCCAAAGAAAGTTGTTAGCTAAAGATGATGAATATATTTTTTTTCGTCTTGGATGCCTCAAGTCCTGAATCTTACCAAAACCAAAAATAATTTTTCATCCACACACAGCGAACGGCCGCCATCTTTCTTACCTACTATTACTATTAGAAGATGACTTTCGAATGTACAGTCGAAAGTGCTTGCATATTTAAGAGGATCTAATACATCTCGATTGTTTATAATTTAAAAAAAAACCTTTTGTTTGCTCTACTAGCAAGGATCATAACATTCATCGAGTGATTTATGGGCACCAACTCCGGCTAATGCATCTTTAAAACCAACTTTTATTAGCGAAGGGATTTCGCCATTTTACATCATTAACTTTATGAATTTATTTTGTATAAATGATTCATTCCCTCACCAATACCATCCCCCTTAATTGAACTGCTTCACCACATATTTGATATATATATATATATATATATATATATATATATATATATATATATATATAATAAAATACAGTTTTCTTCTCAAAAACCAACACCTGGGACAACTTGCCGCAAAAGTGGCCCATCCGACCACATGTCACACTTATTTTCTCTTTTAATATATTTTCTGTGTATACGTTATTATTATACTTATAATTTATTTAATATATATATAAAATATATAAAATAACGTGTAAAACAGAAAATATATTAAATAATTAATCCATTTCATAATATGTTGTCATTGTTTACGTTAAAGTATCACTCAGTTTTCCATAGTTGAGCCTGAAAATGATCAATCAAAGGGTCTCACCCAAGTATAAGAAGATTCAAAGCTTGACAAACGAAACTCATGTTATAATACAGGGAGCTATTCATATCTTTAAAATCAAACACACTGACCCTCGTAATATTAAAAAGAATTTATTCTAACCAATAATTATTAAACTTGGGTTTTGATTTCTGGTTCAAGCTTTGAAATACCGGCACCAATGTTTTCCTCTAGCGAAGGACGGTTAATTAATTGGAAACCTTTAAAACCTTTGGTCAGATATTGCTGGCATTTTCCCGACTCATATTCAACATCATCTCTTGATAAGACCCAGGACCAGCAGGGTGGGCGATACAATGAAAAACACAAATAAATAAAAACTGGCTATTTTTTAGTGATTTTATAACATATTTATTCCTATTATGATTTTTTTTCATGTATATAAAAATAATTATATCTGCTTCTCTTCGATTTGTTTGTTTATTGAGCACTTTTCGATTCAAAATAAATTTCTTGGTTTCATGGAAGAATTCATTCTTCTGTCGTCCGATAACTGCACCAACCCTAACTCCAACTTCAACTCAACTTCAGCTCCAACTCCAACTGATTTCTGCCGACTGGGGTCCTGCTTATATATATATCATATAATTTCATATATATATATATGCTCTTGGTGATATATCTGTTTCTCTTATCTCTCTCATGTCATATCGCTCTCAACCAATCGTTCCCCGATATTCTTCTTTCGCAGCCCACGTGCAGGTTCATTTTTCTTTCCGTCGTCTTCCACGGGCACGGCGGTTATATTTAAATTATTGAATCTCCCTTTTGTGTGGTTACATTTTTTAAAAAAAACAAATCCGATTTCGTTCCGTACGCATATCCCCGCCCTCTCTCCTGGACTTTTGTCAAACATCTTGACTTTTAGAAAGGATCTTTTCCGCCCTCCGGAAAAACAATTGCTCTTCTTTTTACCTCTTTGTTTTTCCGTGACCGAATCTTTTATCAGTATCTCTAAAATATTCCTTCGAATATTTTTGCGACTTTCTACAGTAAAGTAAAATTCATTTCTATTATTCTAATTTAAAGAGACACCTTTCATTTTTATTAAAATTCTTCTACGAAAGTGTCGGTCAGCGTCGACCGATATCTCCAATTCTATTCTTTCAACAAAATTAAAAGTCACTGATGTTTGATATCATGTCTTTTCTTTTTCTTACCTTTATATCTTTCCTTTCTTCCTTTTTTCCTTTCTTTTCTTTTCCTTGCTTAATCGTTTAAAGAAATTTTCAGCAAGGGTTTAATATGAATGGAAAAATTAACTCATATTTCTATGAATATTTCCAATAAATGCAAAGGTACATACTGGATTCTAGTCCTAATTCCCCGTTGTGATTTGATCTTGGGTTGACAAAATCAATCAGTCTCTTCCAGGCCGTATTAAGCTAGTCCGGACAAGGAACACCACACAGAGTTATAAAAAGAAAAAATAATAACTCAAAAGTTCAAATGTGAAAGGGATGCAATCCTGAATACAACTTCTTCTTTAACCCACTATATGGATTCGTGACACTTTGTGTTTATTAGGGCGCCATCTTGTTGTTTGTTGTTTAAATGAGATCTTTAGGCCCATTATTTGTAAAACTTGTTTTTGGTGGTGTATCTAAGTCGTTCTTCAAAATAAATTGTTCTTGGTTTAGAAGTTGAGGTCAGTGCACGAATCTCAGTCAGTTTCTTGCGAGAGCTCTCCCAGCTCGCTGCAATGCTGCCTGTCTGTCTAGCCTGGCCAACTCTAACTCTGGGTTCCTATATGGACACCGACCAAAACCGCTTGTCGGGGTTTTGAGGTTCCTTGATAAAAAGGTCCACTTCTTTGTTTTCATGCAGGAATCTTTGTCAAGGGGCGTCGTGACCATCCACAGTGGCATCTCACCACGCCTGCGGGGCTGCCTTGCCGCTCATACCATTTTTGGGCGCTCAATGTTGTGAAAAAATGCAAAGAAAAAAAATTATCTTCCTTTTTTTTCTTTCTTTTTCTTTCTTTCTTTCCTTCTGCCTGACAACAAGTAATACGACCCGTAGTGTGATCCCTTAAATTTTAAAATGGAATTCATCCTCAGGACCTTCATTCCGTGCAATCGACAGAATCAAGATAAAATAATTTTTGAAATTTCCATCTTCGACAGATAACCCCAAATGATATGGGGATGGTCAGCGGTCCAGGATATATTAATTTTATCTCTCAGTTTCTGTTTCGTAGGTCACTTGCCGACCAATTGCCATAGGCAGATTGCCTATATCTTATTCAGTGCGTCGTCATAAATTAAAACAAATCCGACACATCGAACGAAATATAAAAACTGATAACATAATCAGCGTTTCTTATCACCTAATTTTAATTCTTCTTTTCTTTTCTTTTTTTTTCACGGGAGACTTTTATTTTTTGCAATCTTGAATACTATGAATCTTACCAAAACGGTTTTCATGAAGATGAAATGTACAGTCGAAATTCGGGCCAGTTTATAATTTAAAAAAAAAAAACAAAGCGTCCGTTCAAATTGAAGTAGGCAATGTTTTATTGTGACATCATTATTTTTTATTTTTATAAATGCATTGAAATACAATTAAAAAATATTAATATTTAGAAAAAAATAATATATTGTTTAATGTGTATACTTTTATTCTTTTTTATTTAATATATATATAAAATATATAAAAATAACGTATAAACAGAAATACCTGTTTTTTTGTGAAAATATCAAAACCCAGTTTTATAGTTTCTTCTAATCTAAGCGAAAATAAAACATTTGAAAATGACCCGAAGATTAAATTTTATCGATTTTTTTTTATACGATTTGGATAAACGTACGCCGTATTTTCCCCGCCTTTTAAGAACTAAAAATAGTTTGATTTGGTTTAATTTTGAATAAAGGCACATCCCCTGGACACATGACCCAATCAAAATGGGTTATTTAATGTCCGACTTTACATTTTAAGGATCGAGATTCGTATGAATAGAATTCCATCCAATCCATAGATTTTCTTTTGTTTTAACAATTTGGCGGCATTGGTTTGGTTTATTTTTCTGTTTTACGGCATATCAACCTCAATGGGTTGGATTAAATACCGACAACATTTTTTTCTCTCAATGGATGAATTCGTATGAATAGAATATTAATTCCAGGATATTATCAGGTTTAGATTGCAGAAGCTATCATATCCAAACGATTTTGATAATTCAGTGTTTCATTTTTTTTTGGACGGCATATCAAACTCTTCGGGCCAATGGGCTTATTTAATACCGACAACATTTTAAAAAATATTAAATTTGAAAACTTCGTCTTTTTCTATCGTACCTGAATGAACATAGTTTCTCTATTCTTTGAAAATGTTTAGATTTTCACACGATTTGGTTTATTTTGTTTTAAGAACTAAAATAATTTGATTTGGTTTATTTTGGCATATCAACCTCAGTGGGTTATTTAATGCCGACAACATTTTAGGATAGATTCGTTTATGAATAGAATATGTTTTATTCTGGTTTCTTAGATTGGTTTGGTTTATTTTTGTTTTACGGCATATCAACCTCAATGGGTTATTTAATGCCGACAACATTTTTGGATAGATTCGTATGAATAGAATATATATTCTTTGGTTTTAGATTGGTTTGGTTTATTTTTGTTTTGCGACATATCAACCTCAATGGGTTATTTAATGCCACAACATTTTTAGATAGATTCGTATGAATAGAATGTGTATTCTTTGGTTTAGTTGGTTTGGTTTGTTTTGTTTTACGGCATCAACCTTTTATTTAATGTTTCATTTTTTTTTCTTTGGATGGACTTACAGCATATCAAACTCAATGGCTTATTTAATGCCGACAACATTTTTAGGATAATAGAATATCAATGGGTCATTTAATAGAATGTGGGTTCTTGCTGGTTTAGATTTTTTGAATATTTTCTTTAGATGTTTTTTGGTTTAACTTGTTCTATCAACCTCAATGGGTTATTTAATACCGACAACATTTTTAGGATAGATTCGTATATTTAGAATATGTATTCTTTGGTTTAGATTGGTTTGGTTTATTTTGTTTTACAGCATATCAAACTCAATGGGTTATTTAATACCGACAACATTTTTAGGATAGATTTATGAATAGAATATTATTTTTTGTTTAGATTGGTTTGGTTTATTTTCTTTTATCGCATATCAACGTCAATGGTTTATTTTAATGCCGACAACATTTTTAGGATAGATTCGTATGAATAAAATATGTATTCTTTTGGTTTAGATTGGTTTGGTTTATTTTGTTTTTACGTCATATCAACCCTCAATGGGTTATTTAATGCCGACAACATTTTTTAGGATAGATTCTGTGAACAGAATATGTATTCTTTTGGTTTAGATTGGTTTGGTTTATTTTGTTTTGCGGCATATCAAACTCAATGGGTTATTTAATGCCTAACAACATTTTAGGATAGTGTCATATGAATAGAATATGTATTCTTTGGTTTAGATTGGTTTGGTTTATTTTTGTTTTACGGCATATCAACCTCAATGGGTTATTTAATGCCGACAACATTTTTAGGATAGATTCTATGAATAGAATATGCCATCTTTGGTTTAGATTGGTTTGGTTTATTTTGTTTTTGTCAGCATATCCGACCTCAATGGGTTATTATAATGCCGACAACATTTTTTTAGATAGATTCGTATGAATAGAATATGTATTCTTTGGTTTAGATTGGTTTGGTTTATTTTGTTTTATGGCATATCAACCTCAATGGGTTATTTAATGCCGACAACATTTTAGGATAGATTCCCGAATGTAATAGAATATTTGTTTTTTTGGCTTAGATTGGTTTGGTTTATTTTTTTTTTACCCGTATGAATAGCATATCAAACCAATGGCTTATTTAATGCCGACAACATTTTAGGATAGATTCGTATGAATAGAATATGTATTCTTTTGGTTTAGATTGGTTTGGTTTTTATTTGTAAAATAAGGCATATCAATATGAGTCAGAACGATTCATTTAAATGCCGACAACATTTTTTAGTATAGATTCGTATGTATAAATATGTATTCTTTGGTTTAAATTGGTTTTTTTTCTTTGTTTTTTTACATATCAACCTCACTGAGTTATTTAATGCCGACAACATTTTTACAATAGATTCGTATGTGAGAATATGTTTCTTTATTTAGATTGGTTTGGTTTATTTTGAACAGGGGCATATCAACCTCAATGGGTTATTTAATACCGACAACATTTTTGATAGATTCGTATGAATAGAATATGTATTCTTTGGTTTAATTGGTTTGGTTTATTTTGAATAATATATCAATGTCAATGGCTTATTTAATGCCGAACAACATTTTTATTCAGTGTCTCAAAAAAAAAAATATGTATTCTTTTGGTTTAGATTGGCTAATTTTTTTTTTTCACAACACATTTCTGGTAATATTTCACACAAAATTGTATTGCCTCTAATAATTTTTATATAAAAAAATATTTTGCTTATAATATATATATATATACAAAGACAGTTGTGACCCCAACATATTACCACCACAGGCAGGGAGACCCAAAACACCATTTTTTAATGAATAAATTCCGCATCAATAACCTCCTGATCAGAGGGTGCCAAAGACAATTTAACGTGGGATCCATGACCCATTTATGTATTTAACGTCCTTTAGGACGGAACTAAATTATGATCTCTATTTTGTAACATGGTCCTTGAATTGATTTCTGCAAAATTTAAAAATAAAGATGTAATTTAAATATATAAATATAGAAGGCATGACTCTTATGATGATAAAATGGTTTATATAATTTAACTATATACACACAATATATATATATATATATATATATATATATATATATATATAGACCTCGTATAACTTGTTTCTTGTTTAAATTCATAAGATATATAATTTCTTTTTTTATTCATAGTTTTTTGAGAGGGGATAAAAAGACCACAAGGATGCACCAAATGCGAACTAAACCCGAGAAGTCCTGCTTTTACCCAAGCTGGGGAGGAAGAATCAGGAAATATTAATGTTCCCAAATCGTATTTGCACGTAAGTGAATGTAATGGATTCGACAAGATCTCGGACTCACTTAGTCTGATATATATATAATATTCAAAGGTCAACAGAATTAGAAAAGATTCAAAACCAGGTGGACCAACAAAAGTGTCTCTCTTTTATGGACCTCGCTTTCTTAACAGCTGATCAGTGTAATTGACATTATGGGGTAGCTCATTCGACTTTCATACACTGACAGCTTAGAATCATTTTTTCGATGAAACTTTTATACTACGCTTTCTTACTATTTGTGAATCTAGCGTCGTAGGGAACTCTCAGATACATGATTTATAAATATATTTCTTAAACAAAGATAACTAAAAATAGGAATTTTAAAATTTAAATTTAGTTTGTCAGAAAATTATCTTTTATTTATATATTGCTATCCGAATCCTCTGTCCCTTTTTGTTTTGACTATTTACCTGAAATATCTAGGGGCACATTGTGTAATGCAGCTGCAAGTAGTTATTTCCTGAACTAAATATCCTAAAGGGAATAGCCTATCTTCAGACCATTTTCTAATATCTATATATATCTTCCCTATACCGTATATATATATATATATATATATCTATCTTCTGTTTATTTAAGTTAGCATGGGGAAGAAGAAAAATAATTCATAATGAATATTGACTTTATGGCACGTAAGAAAATGTAAAAAATTCGAAAAAGGGTGATAAATATTTTCTAATCCCTGTATATATCCATATATTATATATATATATATCCCATATATATATATACATTATCTATATAATATATGGGGAGGGTCAATAAATGAGGGGGGCTGGGAAATTATAAATAGAAGCATATTGCATTATCATTATTAAAGACAGAACCCTGAGCAATAAAAACATTAGGGTTTGTAAAATGAATTTTTGTTCAGGTCCGGACTATATTCCTTGTGGTAATGTTATTTTGTATACATTAACACAGATGTAATTTAATTTTTACCAGAAAAATTGGATACTTAT
Organism: Acanthosepion pharaonis; assembly: GCA_903632075.3. Classification (NCBI taxonomy): domain Eukaryota; kingdom Metazoa; phylum Mollusca; class Cephalopoda; order Sepiida; family Sepiidae; genus Acanthosepion; species Acanthosepion pharaonis. The sequence goes on along the minus strand of CAHIKZ030000219.1, from coordinate 617,548 downwards.
ATCCGGGTTTTTGTAATAAATAATTTATTTCGATTTACATACAATAACACAGGCTCTTTTTTGGGGACTGAAAAACTTTACTTTTGTTTATTTTATTTCTTTTGTCTCATTTTTTAATATATATAAAAAATGGCAATATATAATATATATATATATATGTATATATATATATATTAACTTTTATAATCTACTTTTTGTTTGAATGATTCATTTTATATAATATATAAATATATGAAGAAAAATATATACGGAAAAACATTTGTAAATCTTATATGCAAATAACATTAAATCATATTTGGTCTAAAGATTTTATTTGGCATTCATGTGTCAAGATTTGGGACCAGAATGAAAAATCCGTTATATAAAATATTTTTATATATATATATATATTTTATATATATATATATAAAATTAACATAAAAGATGCATTAAAAGATGCAGGAAAAGATGCATTAAAGTTTTTTGAATCCCTTCACTAACAAATTTTTTTGATTGGTTAACCTAGCAATCACTCGATGAATGTTATGATCTTTGGACGTTTATAAATGTCTGGTCTTTTTTTTAAAACCGTTGTTTATTTTTTTCATCATTTATTTGATAAGACACAGAGTTTGTATGAAACAAAATTGCTATTTTTGTAAAGTGATTTACCACATACTTATGTATATATATATTTTATATAAATATAATTATATATATATAATAATAATGTATTGAGCACTCTTTAAGAATAGTAATTGTTGGTTCCATTGGAATTCATTCCGTCAATACCACCTAAATTATAAATATAAAAAACATATATATATATAAAAAATATATATTTAATATATTTAAAGTACAATAATCGTATAAAAATATATACAGATATATATATATATATATACATGCATACATATATATATAATTACAAACCGGATATATTTTTTGTTTTGATGACCGGATAAATGGCCTATTTCCGACTATATAAACATAATTTAATTTTTTTATATACATTAACATTTGCTCTAATATATATATATATATATATATATATATATATATTTTTAAATATATCCGGGTTGAGTCTATTTTTATATATATTAACATAGGTGTCTAATTTGGGACCAGAGAAAAATCTCTTATATCCGGGTTTCTTTATATCCCAAAGTGGGTCTATTTTATATACATTAACATAGGCTCTAATTTGGGACCAGAGAAAAATCTCTTTTATATCCGGGTTTCTTTATATCCGGATTTGGTCTATTTTATATATTATAACACAGGCTCACTTTAAAACTAGAGAAAATATATATTATATCCGGCTTTATTTTATATCCGGGTTTCTGAATGTTCAAGCTACATTAATTTACATCTATGCATTCTTTTCAAGTCTATACTAGAAGTGATTTTTTTCTTGGGCACGATAGACTGTTAGAGCCAAACCCTCACCAGGCCGGTTTTGAATTTAAACGTTTTCTTTTAGGCCGGTTGCCCAAGCCATTGCGAAGCCAGTATCTTTTATTTACCCATTGTGAAGGAGAAAAAGAGGATTCATAATTTCCTAATTGCATTCGTTCTGTTTTCCGCGGTGGCGATTTCAGACGTTTGAGTAGCCGTCTGTAACTTTCGACCGGGTGCGATACACTTAACCTTGCTTTCAAATTCGAATTTAAAAACAAAAAAAAACACCAGGTATAATCCCATTTGACGCTGTCAGAACCACCGTTCTTTCTTTTACGTAGTCCTGTGAAGTTTTGTTGGAACGGTTGAACAGATGTAGAAATAAGATCCCATATATAATGTTTTACACAAAATTTAAACACACACACACACACACACACACACATTATCTGAAACACACACACAAACACAAACTTTGAGTTTTGCTATCAGGAATATATATATATATATATTAATATATATATAGATAGATAGATAGATAGATGGATATATGACATGGGCAAGGATTTTTATGGTAAAGTTATTTCTTAATAAAAATAATGAGAACGTCCAGAATAGTTGCAAGAGATCACCGGAAGTAATCATTTGGAGGCCATGATTCAAGACAATAGCAATTTATCGAATTTTTCACCATCGTTAAGTTTATGAATATATTTGTTAAAATGAAATGTCGATCATTATTTTAATAGATTGTGTAATTTATATGAAAATTCCTCCTCAATCTAGTAAAAGAAAATAAAAAAATTAATTTTCTTAAACTTTTACTAAATTCTTTTAAATTATGGATTAAAAGATTCGTTTACTCTTTCGTCAAGATAATTTTTTGTTTAATTTTTGAATTATAACTATTAAAAATGTGATGTCAGTGTTATTTTCATTTTTTCGTCATTTAGACAACAATTCATCCATCGTATCCTGTATTCTTGACATTAATTTCTTCTTTACCACTTTGATCTTTTAAAATGAGTGAAGCTTTATATTGAATTTTTTCATTTGAAGCAAGGCACGAAATTTCGTAATATAGATACTATGTCATAGTAATAATCAAATTCAGTGAGAGGAAGTCTGAGTTATTCTGTTAAATCCTGAAACGGAAATTTGATGTGTTTACGAGTGGTTTTCAACTTGTCAATGCCTGTTTCTCTGTCTTTTCAAGAGAAAAAGGTCTTTCCATGTCCTTAATTCTGATAATTGATAAGTAACAACTGTCCGTGGACACATATTTAAAAATAACTTTGCAAAGTTATTATTTTCTTTATATTAGATATTACTTAAAAAAACGCCTGATAGTTTTAAAAATTCAACCCAATAAACAATAGACTATGATAGATTGAAAGAATGGACTGAGATAGATAGACAAGCAGACTGAGATTTTATTTTTCTAGATTATAAAACGTGCGTCGATAATGATATGTTCCGAATAATATTTAAAAATGTTATCGTTGAACTGTTATATTTTTCAAACACGGTTAAAAAATCGTTTAATAATGGCACCAAATGTCAACAGGTGTATATAATAGACTGAGATAGACGAAAATAGATAAATTAGATTGAGACAGACAGAGAAACCGATTGACTTACTGTGTTTAAAAATAATAACGAATTCACCGGATACCCACTAAAAATGTTACGTTGAACTGTTGCTCATTTTCATGACAAATATTGTTAAAAACGCCTGACAATTATGCACCCAAAGTGTGTGTGTGTGTGTGTGTGTAGAAAAAGTTGCTAAATTGAAATCTGTTCATTTGCACCCCCCTACTTCTTAAAATAACGACCAACATTCATATTTATGTTAGTTATTGTAATAGTAGACGAAAATAAACATACTGTTTAATAAATAAACGGGGCGTCTACTCAAATACAAGCATCCACTAAAATAGTTGCTAAACATTTAGTAGGTAGAATTATAAACTTAGAATTGTTGTTGTTTATTGTATTTACTTTTACTAGAAAGAACCGTTTTCCTATATGAATATTCCAGTCAATCTTAATTCTTAAGCTCATAGCGAGTTTGACGACAATACAATATATTCCCCTGTCACATCGTTAAATATTTAAAACTTAAAAAAATTAACAAAATATGACAATAACAAACATAAAATTAAATGATGGCCGTTTCTTTCAGAAGTAAGGGGGTACAAATTAAATGATTTCTTTTGTTTTTCTACTTTCCTTCAATTTCCCGTCTTAAGTGCATTTATGTTCTAATAAGTTTAATTCTTAATTTCTTCTTTGACCCTCTTAGCAGCCATATTTACAAATACTTTCTTCCAATACTGTTTTTTTTAATCTTTGATGTTATTATTATTATTATTATTATTATTCGAATTATTTCTTTTTTCTTATTCCTCTTCAATATTTTCCTGTTTAATTTCTGGTGATTCCTGTTTTTCCATTTCATTGAAACAGCCCTTAAACACTTTCACCTTCCGTTTTTCTTTCATTTTCTCACTGAAACCAAGTAGTGTTCCTGAACTGTCTTTTGTTTTTTCATTCGATTAAAACGGAATAGTCCATCATATATAGCAAGAGGGTTTAAATATTTCTTTCTTTCACTGAAAACAAGTAGTGTCTCTGATCTGTCTTTATCATCTCATTCAATCAAATCGAATAGTCCATTATATATACAAAATAATTAAGTAAATGTTTGTTTATAATAAGTAGTATTATCAACATTTACCAGCCTGAATGTCCGAGAAAATTTCATGACATAGACATAAAAGGCCGGAGCGTACAACGGCCGAAACGTTGTGAATATGGCAATGAAGATGAGGATAACAGTCCGAATAATGTAAATAATGCAAGTAATCATAATACCTCATCTCAGAGATATAGACAGATATATAGAGAGACATAGACATAAAGGCCGGAGCGTACAACGGCCGAAAACGTTGTGAATATGGCAATGAAGATGAGGATAACAGTCCGAATAATGTAAATAATGCAAGTAATCATAATACCTCATCTCAGAGATATAGACAGATATATAGAGACATAGACATAAAGGCCGGAGCGTACAACGGCCGAAACGTTGTGAATATGGCAATGAAGATGAGGATAACAGTCCGAATAATGTAAATAATGCAAGTAATCATAATACCTCATCTCAGAGATATAGACAGATATATAGAGAGACATAGACATAAAAAAGCCGGAGCGTACAACGGCCAAAACGTTGTGAATATGGCAATGAAGATGAGGATAACAGTCCGAATAATGTAAATAATGCAAGTAATCATAATACCTCATCTCAGAGATATAGACAGATATATAGACATAAAGGCCGGAGCGTACAACGGCCGAAACGTTGTGAATATATGCAATGAAGATGAGGATAACAGTCCGAATAATGTAAATAATGCAAGTAATCATAATACCTCATCTCAGAGATATATAGACAGATATATAGACATAGACATAAAAAGGCCGGAGCGTACAACGGCCGAAACGTTGTGAATATGGCAATGAAGATGAGGATAACAGTCCGAATAATGTAAATAATGCAAGTAATCATAATACCTCATCTCAGAGATATAGACAGATATATAGAGAGACATAGACATAAAGGCCGGACATAAAGGCGTACAACGGCCAAACGTTGTGAATATAGCAATGAAGATGAGGATAACAGTCCGAATAATGTAAATAATGCAAGTAATCATAATACCTCATCTCAGAGATATAGACAGATATATAGAGAGACATAGACATAAAGGCCGGAGCGTACAACGGCCAAAACGTTGTGAATATGGCAATGAAGATGAGGATAACAGTCCGAATAATGTAAATAATGCAAGTAATCATAATACCTCATCTCAGAGATATAGACAGATATATAGAGAGACATAGACATAAAGGCCGGATCGTACAACGGCCGAAACGTTGTGAATATGGCAATGAAGATGAGGATAACAGTCCGAATAATGTAAATAATGCAAGTAATCATAATACCTCATCTCAGAGATATATATATAGAGACATAGACATAAAAGGCCGGAGCGTACAACGGCCGAAACGTTGTGAATATGGCAATGAAGATGAGGATAACAGTCCGAATAATGTAAATAATGCAAGTAATCATAATACCTCATCTCAGAGATATAGACAGATATATAGAGAGACATAGACATAAAAGGCCGGAGCGTACAACGGCCGAAACGTTGTGAATATGGCAATGAAGATGAGGATAACAGTCCGAATAATGTAAATAATGCAAGTAATCATAATACCTCATCTCAGAGATATAGACAGATATATATAGAGAGACATAACATAAAGGCCGGAGCGTACAACGGCCAAAACGTTGTGAATATACAGCAATGAAGATGAGGATAACAGTCCGAATAATGTAAATAATGCAAGTAATCATAATACCTCATCTCAGAGATATAGACAGATATATAGAGACATAGACATAAAGGCCGGAGCGTACAACGGCCGAAACGTTGTGAATATGGCAATGAAGATGAGGATAACAGTCCGAATAATGTAAATAATGCAAGTAATCATAATACCTCATCTCAGAGATATAGACAGATATATAGAGAGACATAAAGGCCGGAGCGTACAACGGCCGAAACGTTGTGAATATGGCAATGAAGATGAGGATAACAGTCCGAATAATGTAAATAATGCAAGTAGTCATAATACCTCATCTCAGAGATATAGACAGATATATAGAGAGACATAGACATAAAGGCCGGAGCGTACAACGGCCGAAACGTTGTGAATATGGCAATGAAGATGAGGATAACAGTCCGAATAATGTAAATAATGCAAGTAATCATAATACCTCATCTCAGAGATATAGACAGATATATAGAGACATAGACATAAAGGCCGGAGCGTACAACGGCCGAAACGTTGTGAATATGGCAATGAAGATGAGGATAACAGTCCGAATAATGTAAATAATGCAAGTAATCATAATACCTCATCTCAGAGATATAGACAGATATATAGAGAGACATAAAGGCCGGAGCGTACAACGGCCGAAACGTTGTGAATATGGCAATGAAGATGAGGATAACAGTCCGAATAATGTAAATAATGCAAGTAGTCATGATACCTCATCTCAGAGATATAGACAGATATATAGAGAGACATAAAGGCCGGAGCGTACAACGGCCGAAACGTTGTGAATATGGCAATGAAGATGAGGATAACAGTCCGAATAATGTAAATAATGCAAGTAATCATAATACCTCATCTCAGAGATATAGACAGATATATAGAGAGACATAGACATAAAGGCCGGAGCGTACAACGGCCGAAACGTTGTGAATATGGCAATGAAGATGAGGATAACAGTCCGAATAATGTAAATAATGCAAGTAATCATAATACCTCATCTCAGAGATATAGACAGATATATAGAGAGACATAGACATAAAGGCCGGAGCGTACAACGGCCGAAACGTTGTGAATATGGCAATGAAGATGAGGATAACAGTCCGAATAATGTAAATAATGCAAGTAATCATAATACCTCATCTCAGAGATATAGACAGATATATAGAGACATAGACATAAAGGCCGGAGCGTACAACGGCCGAAACGTTGTGAATATGGCAATGAAGATGAGGATAACAGTCCGAATAATGTAAATAATGCAAGTAATCATAATACCTCATCTCAGAGATATAGACAGATATATAGAGAGACATAGACATAAAGGCCGGAGCGTACAACGGCCGAAACGTTGTGAATATGGCAATGAAGATGAGGATAACAGTCCGAATAATGTAAATAATGCAAGTAATCATAATACCTCATCTCAGAGATATAGACAGATATATAGAGACATAGACATAAAAGGCCGGAGCGTACAACGGCCGAAACGTTGTGAATATGGCAATGAAGATGAGGATAACAGTCCGAATAATGTAAATAATGCAAGTAATCATAATACCTCATCTCAGAGATATAGACAGATATATAGAGAGACATAGACATAAAGGCCGGAGCGTACAACGGCCGAAACGTTGTGAATATGGCAATGAAGATGAGGATAATAGTCCGAATAATGTAAATAATGCAAGTAGTCATGATACCTCATCTCAGAGATATAGACAGATATATAGAGAGACATAAAGGCCGGAGCGTACAACAGCCGAAACGTTGTGAATATGGCAATGAAGATGAGGATAACAGTCCGAATAATGTAAATAATGCAAGTAATCATAATACCTCATCTCAGAGATATAGACAGATATATAGAGACATAGACATAAAAAGGCCGGAGCGTACAACGGCCGAAACGTTGTGAATATGGCAATGAAGATGAGGATAACAGTCCGAATAATGTAAATAATGCAAGTAATCATAATACCTCATCTCAGAGATATAGACAGATATATAGAGAGACATAGACATAAAGGCCGGAGCGTACAACGGCCGAAACGTTGTGAATATGGCAATGATGATGAGGATAACAGTCCGAATAATGTAAATAATGCAAGTAATCATAATACCTCATCTCAGAGATATAGACAGATATATAGAGAGACATAGACATAAAGGCCGGAGCGTACAACAGCCGAAACGTTGTGAATATGGCAATGAAGATGAGGATAATAGTCCGAATAATGTAAATAATGCAAGTAATCATAATATCTCATCTCAGAGATATAGACAGATATATAGAGAGACATAAAGGCCGGAGCGTACAACGGCCGAAACAATGGGAATATGGCAATGAAGATGAGGATAACAGTCCGAATAATGTAAATAATGCAAGTAATCATAATACCTCATCTCAGAGATATAGACAGATATATATAGAGACAGACATAAAGGCCGGAGCGTACAACGGCCGAAACAATGGGAATATGGCAATGAAGATGAGGATAACAGTCCGAATAATGTAAATAATGCAAGTAATCATAATACCTCATCTCAGAGATATATAGACAGATATATAGAGACATAGACATAAAAGGCGGAGCGTACAACGGCCAAAACGTTGTGAATATGGCAATGAAGATGAGGATAACAGTCCGAATAATGTAAATAATGCAAGTAATCATAATACCTCATCTCAGAGATATAGACAGATATATAGAGAGACATAGACATAAAGGCCGGAGCGTACAACGGCCGAAACGTTGTGAATATGGCAATGAAGATGAGGATAACAGTCCGAATAATGTAAATAATGCAAGTAATCATAATACCTCATCTCAGAGATATAGACAGATATATAGAGAGACATAGACATAAAGGCCGGAGCGTACAACGGCCGAAACGTTGTGAATATGGCAATGAAGATGAGGATAACAGTCCGAATAATGTAAATAATGCAAGTAATCATAATACCTCATCTCAGAGATATAGACAGATATATAGAGAGACATAGACATAAAGGCCGGAGCGTACAACGGCCGAAACGTTGTGAATATGGCAATGAAGATGAGGATAACAGTCCGAATAATGTAAATAATGCAAGTAATCATAATACCTCATCTCAGAGATATAGACAGATATATAGAGAGACATAGACATAAAGGCCGGAGCGTACAACGGCCGAAACGTTGTGAATATGGCAATGAAGATGAGGATAACAGTCCGAATAATGTAAATAATGCAAGTAATCATAATACCTCATCTCAGAGATATAGACAGATATATAGAGACATAGACATAAAGGCCGGAGCGTACAACGGCCGAAACGTTGTGAATATGGCAATGAAGATGAGGATAACAGTCCGAATAATGTAAATAATGCAAGTAGTCATGATACCTCATCTCAGAGATATAGACAGATATATAGAGAGACATAAAGGCCGGAGCGTACAACGGCCGAAACGTTGTGAATATGGCAATGAAGATGAGGATAACAGTCCGAATAATGTAAATAATGCAAGTAGTCATGATACCTCATCTCAGAGATATAGACAGATATATAGAGAGACATAAAGGCCGGAGCGTACAACGGCCGAAACGTTGTGAATATGGCAATGAAGATGAGGATAACAGTCCGAATAATGTAAATAATGCAAGTAATCATAATACCTCATCTCAGAGATATAGACAGATATATAGAGACACATAGACATAAAGGCCGGAGCGTACAACGGCCGAAACGTTGTGAATATGGCAATGAAGATGAGGATAACAGTCCGAATAATGTAAATAATGCAAGTAATCATAATACCTCATCTCAGAGATATAGACAGATATATAGAGACATATACACATAAAGGCCGGAGCGTACAACGGCCAAAACGTTGTGAATATGGCAATGAAGATGAGGATAACAGTCCGAATAATGTAAATAATGAAAGTAATCATAATACCTCATCTCAGAGATATAGACAGATATATAGAGAGACATAGACATAAAGGCCGGAGCGTACAACGGCCGAAACGTTGTGAATATGGCAATGAAGATGAGGATAACAGTCCGAATAATGTAAATAATGCAAGTAATCATAATACCTCATCTCAGAGATATAGACAGATATATAGAGAGACATAGACATAAAGGCCGGAGCGTACAACGGCCGAAAACGTTGTGAATATGGCAATGAAGATGAGGATAACAGTCCGAATAATGTAAATAATGCAAGTAATCATAATACCTCATCTCAGAGATATAGACAGATATATAGAGAGACATAGACATAAAGGCCGGAGCGTACAACGGCCAAAACGTTGTGAATATGGCAATGAAGATGAGGATAACAGTCCGAATAATGTAAATAATGCAAGTAATCATAATACCTCATCTCAGAGATATATAGACAGATATATAAAGAGACATAGACATAAAGGCCGGAGCGTACAACGGCCAAAACGTTGTGAATATAGCAATAAAGATGAGGATAACAGACCGAATAATGTAAATAATGCAAGTAATCATAATACCTCATCTCAGAGATATAGACAGATATATAGAGAGACATAGACATAAAGGCCGGAGCGTACAACGGCCAAAACGTTGTGAATATGGCAATGAAGATGAGGATAACAGTCCGAATAATGTAAATAATGCAAGTAATCATAATACCTCATCTCAGAGATATAGACAGATATATAAAGAGACATAGACATAAAGGCCGGAGCGTACAACGGCCGAAACGTTGTGAATATGGCAATGAAGATGAGGATAACAGTCCGAATAATGTAAATAATGCAAGTAATCATAATACCTCATCTCAGAGATATAGACAGATATATAGAGACATAGACATAAAGGCCGGAGCGTACAACGGCCGAAACGTTGTGAATATGGCAATGAAGATGAGGATAACAGTCCGAATAATGTAAATAATGCAAGTAATCATAATACCTCATCTCAGAGATATAGACAGATATATAGAGACATAGACATAAAGGCCGGAGCGTACAACGGCCAAAACGTTGTGAATATGGCAATGAAGATGAGGATAACAGTCCGAATAATGTAAATAATGCAAGTAATCATAATACCTCATCTCAGAGATATAGACAGATATATAGAGACACATAGACATAAAGGCCGGAGCGTACAACGGCCGAAACGTTGTGAATATGGCAATGAAGATGAGGATAACAGTCCGAATAATGTAAATAATGCAAGTAATCATAATACCTCATCTCAGAGATATAGACAGATATATAGAGACATAGACATAAAGGCCGGAGCGTACAACGGCCAAAACGTTGTGAATATGGCAATGAAGACGAGGATAACAGTCCGAATAATGTAAATAATGCAAGTAATCATAATACCTCATCTAAGAGATATAGACAGATATATAGAGAGACATAGACATAAAGGCCGGAGCGTACAACGGCCAAAACGTTGTGAATATGGCAATGAAGATGAGGATAACAGTCCGAATAATGTAAATAATGCAAGTAATCATAATACCTCATCTAAGAGATATAGACAGATATATAGAGACATAGACATAAAGGCCGGAGCGTACAACGGCCGAAACGTTGTGAATATGGCAATGAAGATGAGGATAACAGTCCGAATAATGTAAATAATGCAAGTAATCATAATACCTCATCTCAGAGATATAGACAGATATATAGAGACATAGACATAAAGGCCGGAGCGTACAACGGCCGAAACGTTGTGAATATGGCAATGAAGATGAGGATAACAGTCCGAATAATGTAAATAATGCAAGTAATCATAATACCTCATCTCAGAGATATAGACAGATATATAGAGACATAGACATAAAAGGCCGGAGCGTACAACGGCCGAAACGTTGTGAATATGGCAATGAAGATGAGGATAACAGTCCGAATAATGTAAATAATGCAAGTAATCATAATACCTCATCTCAGAGATATAGACAGATATATAGAGACATAGACATAAAGGCCGGAGCGTACAACGGCCAAAACGTTGTGAATATGGCAATGAAGATGAGGATAACAGTCCGAATAATGTAAATAATGCAAGTAATCATAATACCTCATCTCAGAGATATATACAGATATATAGAGACATAGACATAAAGGCCGGAGCGTACAACGGCCGAAACGTTGTGAATATGGCAATGAAGATGAGGATAACAGTCCGAATAATGTAAATAATGCAAGTAATCATAATACCTCATCTCAGAGATATAGACAGATATATAGAGACATAGACATAAAGGCCGGAGCGTACAACGGCCGAAACGTTGTGAATATGGCAATGAAGATGAGGATAACAGTCCGAATAATGTAAATAATGCAAGTAATCATAATACCTCATCTCAGAGATATATACAGATATATAGACATAGACATAAAGGCCGGAGCGTACAACGGCCAAAACGTTGTGAATATGGCAATGAAGATGAGGATAACAGTCCGAATAATGTAAATAATGCAAGTAATCATAATACCTCATCTCAGAGATATAGACAGATATATAGAGAGACATAGACATAAAAGGCCGGAGCGTACAACGGCCAAAACGTTGTGAATATGGCAATGAAGATGAGGATAACAGTCCGAATAATGTAAATAATGCAAGTAATCATAATACCTCATCTCAGAGATATAGACAGATATATAGAGACATAGACATAAAGGCCGGAGCGTACAACGGCCGAAACGTTGTGAATATGGCAATGAAGATGAGGATAACAGTCCGAATAATGTAAATAATGCAAGTAATCATAATACCTCATCTCAGAGATATAGACAGATATATAGAGACATAGACATAAAGGCCGGAGCGTACAACGGCCGAAACGTTGTGAATATGGCAATGAAGATGAGGATAACAGTCCGAATAATGTAAATAATGCAAGTAATCATAATACCTCATCTCAGAGATATAGACAGATATATAGAGAGACATAGACATAAAGGCCGGAGCGTACAACGGCCGAAACGTTGTGAATATGGCAATGAAGATGAGGATAACAGTCCGAATAATGTAAATAATGCAAGTAATCATAATACCTCATCTCAGAGATATAGACAGATATATAGAGACATAGACATAAAGGCCGGAGCGTACAACGGCCGAAACGTTGTGAATATGGCAATGAAGATGAGGATAACAGTCCGAATAATGTAAATAATGCAAGTAATCATAATACCTCATCTCAGAGATATAGACAGATATATAGAGAGACATAGACATAAAAGGCCGGAGCGTACAACGGCCAAAACGTTGTGAATATGGCAATGAAGATGAGGATAACAGTCCGAATAATGTAAATAATGCAAGTAATCATAATACCTCATCTCAGAGATATATAGACAGATATATAGAGACATAGACATAAAAGGCCGGAGCGTACAACGGCCGAAACGTTGTGAATATGGCAATGAAGATGAGGATAACAGTCCGAATAATGTAAATAATGCAAGTAATCATAATACCTCATCTCAGAGATATAGACAGATATATAGAGACATACATAGACATAAAGGCCGGAGCGTACAACGGCCGAAACGTTGTGAATATGGCAATGAAGATGAGGATAACAGTCCGAATAATGTAAATAATGCAAGTAATCATAATACCTCATCTCAGAGATATAGACAGATATATAGAGAGACATAGACATAAAAGGCCGGAGCGTACAACGGCCGAAACGTTGTGAATATGGCAATGAAGATGAGGATAACAGTCCGAATAATGTAAATAATGCAAGTAATCATAATACCTCATCTCAGAGATATAGACAGATATATAGAGAGACATAGACATAAAGGCCGGAGCGTACAACGGCCGAAACGTTGTGAATATGGCAATGAAGATGAGGATAACAGTCCGAATAATGTAAATAATGCAAGTAATCATAATACCTCATCTCAGAGATATAGACAGATATATAGAGACATAGACATAAAGGCCGGAGCGTACAACGGCCGAAACGTTGTGAATATGGCAATGAAGATGAGGATAACAGTCCGAATAATGTAAATAATGCAAGTAATCATAATACCTCATCTCAGAGATATAGACAGATATATAGAGAGACATAGACATAAAGGCCGGAGCGTACAACGGCCGAAACGTTGTGAATATGGCAATGAAGATGAGGATAACAGTCCGAATAATGTAAATAATGCAAGTAATCATAATACCTCATCTCAGAGATATAGACAGATATATAGAGAGACATAGACATAAAGGCCGGAGCGTACAACGGCCGAAACGTTGTGAATATGGCAATGAAGATGAGGATAACAGTCCGAATAATGTAAATAATGCAAGTAATCATAATACCTCATCTCAGAGATATAGACAGATATATAGAGACATAGACATAAAGGCCGGAGCGTACAACGGCCGAAACGTTGTGAATATGGCAATGAAGATGAGGATAACAGTCCGAATAATGTAAATAATGCAAGTAATCATAATACCTCATCTCAGAGATATAGACAGATATATAGAGACATAGACATAAAGGCCGGAGCGTACAACGGCCGAAACGTTGTGAATATGGCAATGAAGATGAGGATAACAGTCCGAATAATGTAAATAATGCAAGTAATCATAATACCTCATCTCAGAGATATATACAGATATATAGAGACATAGACATAAAGGCCGGAGCGTACAACGGCCGAAACGTTGTGAATATGGCAATGAAGATGAGGATAACAGTCCGAATAATGTAAATAATGCAAGTAATCATAATACCTCATGTATAGAAACAGATATATAGAGACATAGACATAAAGGCCGGAGCGTACAACGGCCGAAACGTTGTGAATATGGCAATGAAGATGAGGATAACAGTCCGAATAATGTAAATAATGCAAGTAGTCATAATACCTCATGTATAGAAATAGATATATAGAGAGAGGGACATAAAGGCCGGAGCGTACAACGGCCGAAACGTTGTGAATATGGCAATGAAGATGAGGATAACAGTCCGAATAATGTAAATAATGCAAGTAATCATAATACCTCATCTCAGAGATATAGACAGATATATAGAGAGACATAGACATAAAGGCCGGAGCGTACAACGGCCGAAACGTTGTGAATATGGCAATGAAGATGAGGATAACAGTCCGAATAATGTAAATAATGCAAGTAATCATAATACCTCATCTCAGAGATATAGACAGATATATAGAGAGACATAGACATAAAGGCCGGAGCGTACAACGGCCGAAACGTTGTGAATATGGCAATGAAGATGAGGATAACAGTCCGAATAATGTAAATAATGCAAGTAATCATAATACCTCATCTCAGAGATATAGACAGATATATAGAGAGACATAGACATAAAGGCCGGAGCGTACAACGGCCGAAACGTTGTGAATATGGCAATGAAGATGAGGATAACAGTCCGAATAATGTAAATAATGCAAGTAATCATAATACCTCATCTCAGAGATATAGACAGATATATAGAGAGACATAGACATAAAGGCCGGAGCGTACAACGGCCGAAACGTTGTGAATATGGCAATGAAGATGAGGATAACAGTCCGAATAATGTAAATAATGCAAGTAATCATAATACCTCATCTCAGAGATATAGACAGATATATAGAGACATAGACATAAAGGCCGGAGCGTACAACGGCCGAAACGTTGTGAATATGGCAATGAAGATGAGGATAACAGTCCGAATAATGTAAATAATGCAAGTAATCATAATACCTCATCTCAGAGATATAGACAGATATATAGAGACATAGACATAAAGGCCGGAGCGTACAACGGCCAAAACGTTGTGAATATGGCAATGAAGATGAGGATAACAGTCCGAATAATGTAAATAATGCAAGTAATCATAATACCTCATCTCAGAGATATAGACAGATATATAGAGAGACATAAAGGCCAGAGCGTACAACGGCCGAAACGTTGTGAATATGGCAATGAAGATGAGGATAACAGTCCGAATAATGTAAATAATGCAAGTAATCATAATACCTCATCTCAGAGATATAGACAGATATATAGAGAGACATAGACATAAAGGCCGGAGCGTACAACGGCCGAAACGTTGTGAATATGGCAATGAAGATGAGGATAACAGTCCGAATAATGTAAATAATGCAAGTAATCATAATACCTCATCTCAGAGATATAGACAGATATATAGAGAGACATAGACATAAAGGCCGGAGCGTACAACGGCCGAAACGTTGTGAATATGGCAATGAAGATGAGGATAACAGTCCGAATAATGTAAATAATGCAAGTAATCCTAATGCCTCATCTCAGAGATATAGACAGATATATATAGAGACATAGACATAAAGGCCGGAGCGTACAACGGCCGAAACGTTGTGAATATAGCAATGAAGATGAGGATAACAGTCCGAATAATGTAAATAATGCAAGTAATCATAATACCTCATCTGAGAGATATAGACAGATATATAGAGAGACATAGACATAAAGGCCGGAGCGTACAACGGCCAAAACGTTGTGAATATGGCAATGAAGATGAGGATAACAGTCCGAATAATGTAAATAATGCAAGTAATCCTAATACCTCATCTCAGAGATATATACAGATATATAGAGAGACATAGACATAAAGGCCGGAGCGTACAACGGCCGAAACGTTGTGAATATGGCAATGAAGATGAGGATAACAGTCCGAATAATGTAAATAAATAATGCAAGTAATCATAATACCTCATCTCAGAGATATAGACAGATATATAGAGAGACATAGACATAAAGGCCGGAGCGTACAACGGCCGAAACGTTGTGAATATGGCAATGAAGATGAGGATAACAGTCCGAATAATGTAAATAATGCAAGTAATCATAATACCTCATCTCAGAGATATAGACAGA
The DNA here is from genome assembly GCA_903632075.3 of Acanthosepion pharaonis. Lineage (NCBI taxonomy): Eukaryota > Metazoa > Mollusca > Cephalopoda > Sepiida > Sepiidae > Acanthosepion > Acanthosepion pharaonis. The sequence continues at coordinate 600,873 of CAHIKZ030000219.1, read as the reverse complement.
TATATAGAGACATAGACATAAAGGCCGGAGCGTACAACGGCCGAAACGTTGTGAATATGGCAATGAAGATGAGGATAACAGTCCGAATAATGTAAATAATGCAAGTAATCATAATACCTCATCTCAGAGATATAGACAGATATATAGAGACACATAACATAAAGGCCGGAGCGTACAACGGCCGAAAACGTTGTGAATATGGCAATGAAGATGAGGATAACAGTCCGAATAATGTAAATAATGCAAGTAATCATAATACCTCATCTCAGAGATATAGACAGATATATAGAGAGACATAGACATAAAGGCCGGAGCGTACAACGGCCGAAACGTTGTGAATATGGCAATGAAGATGAGGATAACAGTCCGAATAATGTAAATAATGCAAGTAATCATAATACCTCATCTCAGAGATATAGACAGATATATAGAGACATAGACATAAAAGGCCGGAGCGTACAACGGCCGAAACGTTGTGAATATGGCAATGAAGATGAGGATAACAGTCCGAATAATGTAAATAATGCAAGTAATCATAATACCTCATCTCAGAGATATAGACAGATATATAGAGAGACATAGACATAAAGGCCGGAGCGTACAACGGCCGAAACGTTGTGAATATGGCAATGAAGATGAGGATAACAGTCCGAATAATGTAAATAATGCAAGTAATCATAATACCTCATCTCAGAGATATAGACAGATATATAGAGAGACATAGACATAAAGGCCGGAGCGTACAACGGCCGAAACGTTGTGAATATGGCAATGAAGATGAGGATAACAGTCCGAATAATGTAAATAATGCAAGTAATCATAATACCTCATCTCAGAGATATAGACAGATATATAGAGAGACATAAAGGCCGGAGCGTACAACGGCCGAAACGTTGTGAATATGGCAATGAAGATGAGGATAACAGTCCGAATAATGTAAATAATGCAAGTAGTCATGATACCTCATCTCAGAGATATAGACAGATATATAGAGAGACATAAAGGCCGGAGCGTACAACGGCCGAAACGTTGTGAATATGGCAATGAAGATGAGGATAACAGTCCGAATAATGTAAATAATGCAAGTAGTCATAATACCTCATGTATAGAGATAGATATATAGAGAGAGGGACATAAAGGCCGGAGCGTACAACGGCCGAAACGTTGTGAATATGGCAATGAAGATGAGGATAACAGTCCGAATAATGTAAATAATGCAAGTAATCATAATACCTCATCTCAGAGATATAGACAGATATATAGAGAGACATAGACATAAAGGCCGGAGCGTACAACGGCCGAAACGTTGTGAATATGGCAATGAAGATGAGGATAACAGTCCGAATAATGTAAATAATGCAAGTAATCATAATACCTCATGTCAGAGATAGAAATAGATATATAGAGAGAGGGACATAAAGGCCGGAGCGTACAACGGCCGAAACGTTGTGAATATGGCAATGAAGATGAGGATAACAGTCCGAATAATGTAAATAATGCAAGTAATCATAATACCTCATCTCAGAGATATAGACAGATATATAGAGAGACATAGACATAAAGGCCGGAGCGTACAACGGCCGAAACGTTGTGAATATGGCAATGAAGATGAGGATAACAGTCCGAATAATGTAAATAATGCAAGTAATCATAATACCTCATCTCAGAGATATAGACAGATATATAGAGACATAGACATAAAGGCCGGAGCGTACAACGGCCGAAACGTTGTGAATATGGCAATGAAGATGAGGATAACAGTCCGAATAATGTAAATAATGCAAGTAATCATAATACCTCATCTCAGAGATATAGACAGATATATAGAGACATAGACATAAAAGGCCGGAGCGTACAACGGCCGAAACGTTGTGAATATGGCAATGAAGATGAGGATAACAGTCCGAATAATGTAAATAATGCAAGTAATCATAATACCTCATCTCAGAGATATAGACAGATATATAGAGACATAGACATAAAGGCCGGAGCGTACAACGGCCGAAACGTTGTGAATATGGCAATGAAGATGAGGATAACAGTCCGAATAATGTAAATAATGCAAGTAATCATAATACCTCATCTCAGAGATATAGACAGATATATAGAGACATAGACATAAAGGCCGGAGCGTACAACGGCCGAAACGTTGTGAATATGGCAATGAAGATGAGGATAACAGTCCGAATAATGTAAATAATGCAAGTAATCATAATACCTCATCTCAGAGATATAGACAGATATATAGAGACATAGACATAAAAGGCCGGAGCGTACAACGGCCGAAACGTTGTGAATATGGCAATGAAGATGAGGATAACAGTCCGAATAATGTAAATAATGCAAGTAATCATAATACCTCATCTCAGAGATATAGACAGATATATAGAGAGACATAGACATAAAAGGCCGGAGCGTACAACGGCCGAAACGTTGTGAATATGGCAATGAAGATGAGGATAACAGTCCGAATAATGTAAATAATGCAAGTAATCATAATACCTCATCTCAGAGATATAGACAGATATATAGAGACATAGACATAAAGGCCGGAGCGTACAACGGCCGAAACGTTGTGAATATGGCAATGAAGATGAGGATAACAGTCCGAATAATGTAAATAATGCAAGTAATCATAATACCTCATCTCAGAGATATAGACAGATATATAGAGACATAGACATAAAGGCCGGAGCGTACAACGGCCGAAACGTTGTGAATATGGCAATGAAGATGAGGATAACAGTCCGAATAATGTAAATAATGCAAGTAATCATAATACCTCATCTCAGAGATATAGACAGATATATAGAGAGACATAGACATAAAGGCCGGAGCGTACAACGGCCGAAACGTTGTGAATATGGCAATGAAGATGAGGATAACAGTCCGAATAATGTAAATAATGCAAGTAATCATAATACCTCATCTCAGAGATATAGACAGATATATAGAGACATAGACATAAAGGCCGGAGCGTACAACGGCCGAAACGTTGTGAATATGGCAATGAAGATGAGGATAACAGTCCGAATAATGTAAATAATGCAAGTAATCATAATACCTCATCTCAGAGATATAGACAGATATATAGAGAGACATAGACATAAAGGCCGGAGCGTACAACGGCCGAAACGTTGTGAATATGGCAATGAAGATGAGGATAACAGTCCGAATAATGTAAATAATGCAAGTAATCATAATACCTCATCTCAGAGATATAGACAGATATATAGAGAGACATAGACATAAAAGGCCGGAGCGTACAACGGCCGAAACGTTGTGAATATGGCAATGAAGATGAGGATAACAGTCCGAATAATGTAAATAATGCAAGTAATCATAATACCTCATCTCAGAGATATAGACAGATATATAGAGAGACATAGACATAAAGGCCGGAGCGTACAACGGCCGAAACGTTGTGAATATGGCAATGAAGATGAGGATAACAGTCCGAATAATGTAAATAATGCAAGTAATCATAATACCTCATCTCAGAGATATAGACAGATATATAGAGACATAGACATAAAGGCCGGAGCGTACAACGGCCGAAACGTTGTGAATATGGCAATGAAGATGAGGATAACAGTCCGAATAATGTAAATAATGCAAGTAGTCATGATACCTCATCTCAGAGATATAGACAGATATATAGAGACATAGACATAAAGGCCGGAGCGTACAACGGCCGAAACGTTGTGAATATGGCAATGAAGATGAGGATAACAGTCCGAATAATGTAAATAATGCAAGTAATCATAATACCTCATCTCAGAGATATAGACAGATATATAGAGACATAGACATAAAGGCCGGAGCGTACAACGGCCGAAACGTTGTGAATATGGCAATGAAGATGAGGATAACAGTCGAATAATGTAAATAATGCAAGTAATCATAATACCTCATCTCAGAGATATAGACAGATATATAGAGAGACATAGACATAAAGGCCGGAGCGTACAACGGCCGAAACGTTGTGAATATGGCAATGAAGATGAGGATAACAGTCCGAATAATGTAAATAATGCAAGTAATCATAATACCTCATCTCAGAGATATAGACAGATATATAGAGACATATAGACATAAAGGCCGGAGCGTACAACGGCCGAAACGTTGTGAATATGGCAATGAAGATGAGGATAACAGTCCGAATAATGTAAATAATGCAAGTAATCATAATACCTCATCTCAGAGATATAGACAGATATATAGAGACATAGACATAAAAGGCCGGAGCGTACAACGGCCGAAACGTTGTGAATATGGCAATGAAGATGAGGATAACAGTCCGAATAATGTAAATAATGCAAGTAATCATAATACCTCATCTCAGAGATATAGACAGATATATAGAGACATAGACATAAAGGCCGGAGCGTACAACGGCCGAAAACGTTGTGAATATGGCAATGAAGATGAGGATAACAGTCCGAATAATGTAAATAATGCAAGTAATCATAATACCTCATCTCAGAGATATAGACAGATATATAGAGACATAGACATAAAGGCCGGAGCGTACAACGGCCGAAACGTTGTGAATATGGCAATGAAGATGAGGATAACAGTCCGAATAATGTAAATAATGCAAGTAATCATAATACCTCATCTCAGAGATATAGACAGATATATAGAGACATAGACATAAAGGCCGGAGCGTACAACGGCCGAAACGTTGTGAATATGGCAATGAAGATGAGGATAACAGTCCGAATAATGTAAATAATGCAAGTAATCATAATACCTCATCTCAGAGATATAGACAGATATATAGAGAGACATAGACATAAAAGGCCGGAGCGTACAACGGCCGAAACGTTGTGAATATGGCAATGAAGATGAGGATAACAGTCCGAATAATGTAAATAATGCAAGTAATCATAATACCTCATCTCAGAGATATAGACAGATATATAGAGACATATAGACATAAAGGCCGGAGCGTACAACGGCCGAAACGTTGTGAATATGGCAATGAAGATGAGGATAACAGTCCGAATAATGTAAATAATGCAAGTAATCATAATACCTCATCTCAGAGATATAGACAGATATATAGAGACATAGACATAAAGGCCGGAGCGTACAACGGCCGAAACGTTGTGAATATGGCAATGAAGATGAGGATAACAGTCCGAATAATGTAAATAATGCAAGTAATCATAATACCTCATCTCAGAGATATAGACAGATATATAGAGACATAGACATAAAGGCCGGAGCGTACAACGGCCGAAAACGTTGTGAATATGGCAATGAAGATGAGGATAACAGTCCGAATAATGTAAATAATGCAAGTAATCATAATACCTCATCTCAGAGATATAGACAGATATATAGAGAGACATAGACATAAAAGGCCGGAGCGTACAACGGCCGAAACGTTGTGAATATGGCAATGAAGATGAGGATAACAGTCCGAATAATGTAAATAATGCAAGTAATCATAATACCTCATCTCAGAGATATAGACAGATATATAGAGACATAGACATAAAGGCCGGAGCGTACAACGGCCGAAACGTTGTGAATATGGCAATGAAGATGAGGATAACAGTCCGAATAATGTAAATAATGCAAGTAATCATAATACCTCATCTCAGAGATATAGACAGATATATAGAGAGACATAGACATAAAGGCCGGAGCGTACAACGGCCGAAACGTTGTGAATATGGCAATGAAGATGAGGATAACAGTCCGAATAATGTAAATAATGCAAGTAATCATAATACCTCATCTCAGAGATATAGACAGATATATAGAGAGACATAGACATAAAAGGCCGGAGCGTACAACGGCCGAAACGTTGTGAATATGGCAATGAAGATGAGGATAACAGTCCGAATAATGTAAATAATGCAAGTAATCATAATACCTCATCTCAGAGATATAGACAGATATATAGAGACATAGACATAAAGGCCGGAGCGTACAACGGCCGAAACGTTGTGAATATGGCAATGAAGATGAGGATAACAGTCCGAATAATGTAAATAATCAAGTAATCATAATACCTCATCTCAGAGATATAGACAGATATATAGAGACATAGACATAAAAGGCCGGAGCGTACAACGGCCTAAACGTTGTGAATATGGCAATAAAGATGAGGATAACAGTCTGAATAATGTAAATAATACAAGTAATCATGATACCTCATCTCAGAGCTATAGGCAGATATATAGAGAAATATAGACATAAAGGCCGGAGCGTACAACGGCCGAAACGTTGTGAATATGGCAATAAAGATGAGGATAACAGTCCGAATAATGTAAATAATGCAAGTAATCATAATACCTCATCTCAGAGATATAGACAGATATATAGAGAGACATAGACATAAAGGCTGGAGTGTACAACGGCCGAAACGTTGTGAATATGGCAATGAAGATGAGGATAGCAGACCGAATAATGTAAATAATGCATGTAATCATAATACCTCATCTCAGAGATATAGACAGATATATAGAGAGACATAGACATAAATGAATATGGCAATGGATATGGGATAACAGTCTGAATAATCAAGGAAATAGAAATCTTAAACATCTTTTTTTTTTTTTGTAAGCTTCACACTATACAAGGCCTAGGTCCACTCGAGGTAGAGCATTATATTAAGGGTCGTTTATATGGTTAGGAGGGGAAGACAACGCTTGACTCTAGACTTGAACTGGTTAAGAGCCTTTGTCTGTTCCATAAGGCCATGGTTCAGGAGAAAAAAGCTGTTTGAAACTTGACGATGAAATACGGAGGTAATGTTGGTGGTTTGCTACTAGCCGGGAAGGTCTGAACTGTTGGAACCAAGAGACGCAGTTCGCCCGAGCACTTTTGATTGTAGCAGCGATAGAGTAGTGAGAGACTTGCCACATCCTGCCTTTGAGAGAGAGAGAAAATATATATATATATATATATATATATATATATAGAGAGAGAGAGAGAGAGACGTTGGGATGTGGAAAATAATTCCTTAGGAAGTATATTTACAGTGGACGGAGAATGTGACACCAAAATCAGAAGGCGGAATGGGATAGCGAAAGATGCCTTCAAAAAGTTAATCAATGTATCAAGAAACAGGAAAACATCGTTAAAAGCAAAGAAAAGTGCTGAACTGTTATATAATATCGAACTTCCTTTATGACGGTCAATGGGTTGTGTCATGTGCATAAAAAACCGGAAGTAGTAAAGAGTGATAATTTTGAGGTACGGTGGACATATAACGTTTGATCATTGTAATGGGAATGCTAAGTTCTGGGAAAACGCCCACGCAGGAGTCTGTTCCTCACTAGGTGCCCCACACTGGCCTCCTTGTGACACGCTAAGAAAATCCCTATATGCTTGTCTTTCTGTTTCTGTCATCTGTAATCAATTCACCCCAAGCAGGGCGATAATGCCACTAAGACGCAAGAGGCTACTGGGATTGAATGGGTACGGAATTACAATAGGAAACTGAATCCTAAATGAGAACAAGTGGAAACCTCAACATCTGTTCAACAAACATAGAAGGAGTATGATCCGGGCGATAGGTGAACGTATCTAGTCCTATTGAAGAAAAAAATGGGAAATAAAATAACAGAGTCCAGGCGGAGACTTTATTTATTGAAGTATTAGGACTAATTTTCATTTTGTCATGGATCAAACGTTTAGGTAGGGACCCCAATTTCCCAAGATATTCTTGTAGTCATTGAAAGCCGAATACTTTTTTTTTTTATTGAAGTGGTTAAATTATGGGTGTTAATAATATAACATCATCTCGTGGCCACCAACCAGATAATTGAGGAACTACGGAAGTAAAAACTGATCTCATATTCATGATGTCACAGACTGGGGACGGAATGGAATAGCCGAAAAAGAAAATAACAAACAAACATTGTTCCAGACAGAGTTTTATACGTCTAAGTCATACATAAAATGATATACACATATTCACACATGTCCCTACACAGAGAAACTATAACACATGTATGCAAAAACAAGCAGTGTGAAAAAAAGGCACCAAACAAATAGTCTAATTTTTAATCAGAGGTGGATATACAATATAATTGTCCCTGTTCTAACATCTCGTCTACAGTCACTCTCTCACAGACGCGCCGTCGCGTCTCTCTGTCTTTTTTTACAAATACTTTCATGGCAATTGCCCCGAGGAGCTGCATTCGCTGGTTCCCAGACTTCATGAGTTCAAGCGCCCTGCGAGGATGGCATCCCGCTCTCACCCCTTCACTATCGAAACTACTACTTTTCTACTCCAATAGATTCATATCTCGCGCCTCTCGCCTGTGGAACTCCCTTCCCTATTCCAGTTTCCATGAGAGCTATAATCTCCAACTATTCAAATGTAATGTCGATATCTCCAGTTGCCTTGATCTATCCACTATCCTTCTCCTCATCCTTTCCTCTATCACTCCTATCTGATCTTGCTCCAAATTTTCTGTAATCCCTTGCGTCCTAGTGGCTTCCCGCCTTGCTTGGGGTGAAACGCTTAAAAAAAAAAAAAAAACAACAGAAATTTAAACAGCAAGAAGATTCTTCGATGATTCTGAAGAAGCCATGTTTAAAATAGCTAAAGGAGATTTGAGCGGACTGGATTATTTTCTATAACACTAGCAAGCACATATTCCTCGAACAGGGAAGGGCGGGTCGTTGGTTTTTGCTCACAACATGAAGACTGCCGACCGGAAATATATAGGTCCAGATATATTCCTTAAGGGAAAAGGCGCTATGTGCGCTTGTGAGCTGACATTTTTCTAGCTCGATCGGGGCGAGCCTGACTGCAAAGAAGATTTAGATTCGAAAAAAAAAAAAATGCTCAGTTTGACTCCTTGAAGCTGACTGACGGATTGATCACTTTCGTCCTTCTATGAAATGACTTCAATAAACGTGACCCACGGGACTTAATCTAAGCCAAAGGGAGATAATCGTCTTTTATATCCCTCTGCCTTATATCAAGTTTAAATAGAATAACAAATAAGCAAGATTAATATTTCACGCTGCTTTAAACAAAAAGTTAAAAAGGCAACTCCCAGCAGAATCATTAAGAGAAGTGGACTAGTTTCTTGAAAAAGGGTTTTTAGAAGAAAAAAGAAATTATAGATCTCTAAATGCTTAGACAATACATGCTGAATGATTCCTGTTAGCTAAGAGAGAAAATAATGATAGAATCAAGAAGTTGACCTTCCACGCTGCTTTGAACTAAAGGATTGGAAGAAAATTTCCACCAACACTAGAATGAGCGATAACAGATCCTGATCTTGAGAAAATTATTTTCTAGTTCCTGTTTTTAAAACAAATACCAATGAATGTCAAACGTTTCTTGTATGGAAATTAAACCGTTTGTCTAAATCAACAATTAGATAGATAGATAGATAGATAGATAGATAGATAGATAGATAGATGAATAGATAGATAGATTTGAACTATCTGGAATAGAGAAAATTGAACAAACTGGAATAGATAGATAGATAGATACATATATACATACATACATACATACATATGAACAAACTGAGATAGATAGATACATACATATGAAAAAAACTGAGATAGATAGATAGATAGATAGATAGATAGATAGATAGATAGATAGATCGATATGAACAGACTGAAATAGATAGATACATACATACATATATACACACATGAATATGAACAATCTGGGATAGATAGATAGATAGATAGATAGATAGATAGATAGATAGATAGATAGATAGATAGATATGAACAGACTGAAATAGATAGATACATACATACATATATACACACATGAATATGAACAATCTGGGATAGATAGATAGATAGATAGATAGATAGATAGATAGATAGATAGATAGATAGATAGATAGATAGTGTTATGGTCCAAGTTCCTTGTACCACGGTGATGGTCCAAGGTTAGATCCAATGAAAGAATAACACAGACACAGGTATGGAATACAAAGATATATTACAACAGAAATATAATACAAAGAAGTAGAAGTATTAGTAATGACTGTCAGGTTTGGTTAGAGTGAACTATGTTGTCTCGACAAGTATCACTATTCCAATGTCTTTACAATATGCTCTCAATTATCTCTCCTCGTCTTACACCCTCCTCATACTTCTTGAGAGGCGCAGTATTTATAATGTCAGGAATAGTCCATTATTATTATGGGTAAGTTCCCATAACAGACAGATAGATAGATAGATAGATAGATAGATAGATAGATAGATAGATAGATATGGAAAGTAAGAAGTAAAATTAACTTTCTTAAATAAGTGAGTGTTGCAAATAATTAAGTGAACATACGTCGGGCTCAAGGACAAAAAAATGAGTCTCCAATAAGTATCTACATGACAGTATTGGAAAGACGAACTTGCTAACACTTTTGGCTACGAGACAACATATCGTTGAAGAGTAAACGAAAGAGATAAGAAAAAGAAACTATAATAGAATTTTTGCAGTGGAATTCTTAATTAAAACAATGGAAATGCGAGTTTCGTAATTCAATAACACCGAAGGCCAATATATCAATTGGAAAGGAAAATATAAACACGACGAATGAAGTATGCATTCTAGACAATCGTCGCGGCTTTTTATCGACTAAATTAGAAGCGAAAGTTAAAATTGGGTTGTGTTAATGTGCAGGAAAGAAAAACACAAGAACAGTAATCAAGATGTGAGCGCGAAAATTTGGAATATGATATGGTTGAGTGTCTGAAGTATTTAATTGTGATGCAGTCTCGTGAGATAGATAGATAGATAGATAGATAGATAGATAGATAGATAGATAGATAGATACGGACAGGCTCGGATAGATAGATAGATAGATAGATAGATAGATAGATAGATAGATAGATAGATAGATAGATGATAGGACAGGCTCAGATAGATAGATAGATAGATAGATAGATAGATAGATAGATAGATGGATAGATAGATACGGACAGGCTCATAGATAGATAGATAGATAGATAGATAGATAGATAGATAGATAGATAGATACGGACAGGCTCAGATAGATAGATAGATAGATAGATAGATATAGATAGATAGATAGATACGGACAGGCTCAGATAGATAGATAGATAGATAGATAGATAGATAGATAGATAGATAGATAGATAGATACGGACAGGCTCAGATAGATAGATAGATAGATAGATAGATAGATAGATAGATAGATAGATACATATCAGATGGATCAGATAGATAGATAGATAGATAGATGATAGATAGATAGATACGGACAGGCTCAGATAGATAGATAGATAGATAGATAGATAGATAGATAGATAGATAGATAGATAGATAGATAGATCAGATAGATAGATATAGATGGATAGATAGATAGATAGATAGATGCGGACAGGCTCGGATAGATAGATAGATAGATAGATAGATAGATAGATAGATAGATACGGACAGGATCAGATAGATAGATAGATAGATAGATAGATAGATAGATAGATAGATAGATAGATGTAGACAGACTAGAGATAGATAGATAGATAGATAGATAGATAGATAGATAGATAGATAGATAGACTCAGATAGATAGATAGATAGATAAGATAGATAGATAGATAGATAGATAGATAGGAACAGAGTAGGATAGATAGATAGATAGATAGATACGGACAGGCTCAGATAGATAGATAAGAATAGATAGTTTTCTTGGTGTCAGAATGAAAAATCTGTTTGCGTTTTTTGCCTGTCTGTCTGCGTGTATATGTGTGTGTGTGTGTCTGTCTGCGTTTATGTGTGTGTGTGTGTGTGTGTGTCTGTCTGTCTGTCTGTCTGTCTGTGTTTATGTGTGTGTGTCTGTCTGTCTGCGTTTATGTGTGTGTGTGTGTGTGTGTGTGTGCATGTTTATATTAAATCGTTATTGTCTGTTTCTTGGGATGGCGGCTTCCGGTCGGAATGAAAGAAGAAAACTGCGTGATTTTTTTTATTATTTATTTATGTTCTCTGCTGGACTTGAAATTAGCCGACTCCCAGCAGATCCCCCATTACACCTTCCACCAAGTCGAATGCCGCATTGTGTCACTATTGCTTTTACAATGATTGATAATATCATATACGAGCATGGTATTAGATTTATTGCTGGGAACTCTGAGATCAACGCACACACAATGAATTTTCTTATATATATATATATATATATATATATATATATATATGAGTAAACATTGAATCACCATTCAGAGGCGATTGCCTGTTTCAGGCCTGACGATTGCGTCCAGGATGAAATTGACTTAAATTTACTTAAATATTTGTATCTATAAAAAGAATGTATAAACTTGAAAATGTCTTAATATATATATATATATATATATATATATATATATATATATATATATATATATATATATATATATATATAAGCAGTGTGGATACAGTGATCAACATTATTGAATGCTGTCGGTCTCTTTCCTACCTGAGTGAAATTTTGCAAGGATTGTGTTAAAGCATGAAATAGACTGTCACCATTTAGTGTTGATCTCTATAGCCACACTGCTTATATTTACATACTTCCTATCCCAGGTATTTAGTACTTTCACCCTATAAATAGAGCACAACTTAAGACTAAATATATATATATATATATATATATATATATATAAAAGTGAACATTCATGTCAACATTCAGAGGAGACAGGCTGTTTCTATCTGGACGCAATCGTCAGGCGGCCTGAAGAATTCGCCTAGCATGGAACAGCCTGTCGCCTCTGAGTGCTGACTTCAATGTTAACTTTAATATTTATATTTACATACGCTCTTTCTCTGATATTGAGCACTTTATCCCATAAATATAGAACACCTTAAAACTATTTATATATATATATATATATATATATATATATATATATATATATAATTATTTATTTAAAAATATGATTCCAACACGCGTGTTGGAATCAAATTTAACTAAATAATTATATTTATGCTCTACTTTTTGTATCGAGCACTATTTTTTAAAAAATAATAACAAAATACTAAAAAACTTTGGATTATTTACCTAACCAGTCCTTTCCTATTTTCTATATATTTTCACATATATGTATATATATATATATATATATATATATATATATATATATATATATATATATATATTCACATGCACACATTCAGGAAAGCGTCGTTAAATCTGAAGTGGTTTGACCTGTCGGAAACGTAGAACCTACCGACTAAAAGAAGGAATAAATAAAACATACTTCTTTTGAACACACACACATATATGTGTGTGTGTGTGTGTGTGTGTGTGTGTGTGTGTGTGTGTGTGTATTATCAGATATAATTTTGATATATCTTTAAAAGGACAACATGTAAATAAAACATCTTAGCCACCTCGTTTTGACCTCTGATGCACACTGTCAACGCTAAC